>JAOVVI020003092.1:6890-19732 GCA_028571085.2 Nepenthes alata | reverse complement strand
CATTCCTTCTTCCTCTTCCACTAGCCATCCTAAAATCAAAATAGGCACGATATTATAATCCCAGGAAAAGTAAATATCCATCAGCTCATTAAAATTGAACCTAGCCTATGATCCAAGCTTCTTTAGGACTCTAGTCGCCTAAGTTACCCTGGCCTACTTCCTACGGAAATTCAGTATGAAGATTTAAATCTAAGCTTTCGCATTTTCGATTGATCAATTCTTAAGGCATCTCATTTCTCTGATACCAATTGCGACAGAATGTATTTTTTTTGCATTCCGCCAGTGACCTCGCGGAACTGATACCAAGGTTTTGATAATCTGATCCGGGCCAGTCGTGCCTCCCAATCATAGGATCACAGATGCCATCTAGGACCCTTACACGATATCCATAAAATGTATAGTGGAAGCCAATCTAATAACCTGCCGGAGCATTCACATTCATACCCATAAAACTCATTTATACATACATAGTCATAAAAGTCTAATTATAAAAATTTATATATTTCAATCGGAACATTACAACAAAGCTGCTTCTTCCGTGGTAACTCCAAAATGTGCTTCCGAGTTCTTAGAATCATTTAGGCGGAGCTCTAGTCACTCCATCTCGTTAGGCACGAGCTCTATAGTTTCATCTAGAGGGGGAGAAAACAGAAAACAGTGAGCCAAAACTCAACAAGGTACATGTAAATTTTTTGTAAACCGTTTATGCTGTAAGGCAGATGCAGATACATATGCAACATGAATATTAAAAAGTGATAGTTGACCAGATCATGGCAGATACAAAACACAAAAGTAATCAGGAAAGCCAGAGCAGTCAATTCTGGAATTCGGGACAAAAAATAGAGTCGGTCTTATTATCGGTAAAGGGCATCGCTAGCAGAGGGGGTAATAATCGATGATAGATTGTGCACATCTCCTCACAATCACGGTAATACCTCATTGTACAAAGCCCCGAGGACGGCTCTCACTACCTCATTGTACAAAACCCCGAGGACGGCTCTCACTTCCTCATTGTACAAAACCCCGAGGACGGCTCTCACTTCCTCATTGTACAAAGCCCCGAGGATGGCTCTTACTTCCTGCTTGTACAAAACCCTGAGGACGGCTCACTTTCGTTATCCTCGATTACCACCATAATATTTTAAGGCATGCTGCAGAACTTTATCTCCCAGTGCTAAAGTTCGATTTTACTTATCTTGTCATAAGGCCGGTTTACTTTTTCATTAGTTCACATTTCGGACAGGCACAAAACTTTTGGTCGTCATATTACAAAGCCAATTTTAAAGTCATTTTTGTTATTACAGTCAAGTATAAAGACTTTCAGTTGACATGAAGTCAGTTTCAAATCAATAAATCTCATTCCGGTCAATAATTCTTTATTAAAACATTATGACTCAAGGCCGGTTTACTTTTCCATTTTTATGCAATTCAAATTTAATTATAAGTTGAGCAGAAAGGAGAAAGTAGAAAACATGAATTAACCATGAAATCAAAATCATATTTTTAGTCTGATCGTACAGCAAGCATGACATTAGAGTTACAACTTATCAAGCAGTGATTAAAACGGCAAGTCTGATATACTATGTGCTGAAGCATTTAAATTTGAAGAGAACACTTGCAATTTTTTATAAAGTCAGAACTTGAAAACAGAAGTATACTTAAAATCTGGATTTAAAAAGGAAAGGTATACTTGCCTGACTGTTGTTCACCCACTCCGACTTACTTGAAGCTTTTTCTTCTTCTTCACTCCTTACTCTTCTTCCTCGCAATAAATTTCACACCCATCCCTCAACTGTAGCTCAGTATATAGCAAAGAGAGATTAGGTGGAGTAAGTGGGGTGGGTTACCTACTTGGTACTTTCCTTCAGGGGTTAGGTGGGGGTGAGTGGGGTAAGTTACCTACTTTGTACTTTCATCTAGAAGGTCGATGGGGTAGTTCACTTGCTCTGATTAGATTCAGATCTAGTTGGGATCTAACCGTCTAAACAACGAAGTTGGCCATTGCCTTTAGTTTGCCCTTAATTTATCCTGGTCAAAACTTCTGAATTCGGTAGTCAATTCTAGCTGCTCAACATTTTTTTCAAAGTCGGCCAACCTTTCTATTGGTCAACTTTTTCTGTGAGAACCCGAAATTGAAAAAAAAGAGAGCTTAAAATCTGAATAAAATATTAAAACCAAGAGAATATTTTTGTTTTCAACTTAAAATAGGAAGAATATTAAAATCCGAAGTAAAAATGTCAAAAATGAAATCCGGAGGCCGGAGTGGCCTTATACCTTTCAATACCGGAATGACCTTATGCCACTTAAAACCAAAGTAGCTTGTGCCACCGAAGGCCAGATTGCTTGAAGTCCGGAATAGATGACAATAAAACGTTGACTGAAATTTATAATGTTGACCAGAATTTGTAATGTTGACTGAAATTTGAAATGTTGACCGGGAGGCCGACCAAAGAGTTGACCGACTTTGAGAAAGGTTGACCGGTCTTGAATAAAAGAAGTGAAACGTTGGCCGGCTCTGAGTAGAAGATGTCTGATTAGAATATGAAGCATTGACAAAAGATTTGACCGAAATAAATTAAGGGCAATAAAAGACAAGGATCAACTTTGCTGATTAGTTAGAACCCAACTAGACCCAAACTAAATGAAGTAAGTGAACCAGCTCGTTGACCGTTTAAAAAGAAGTACCAAAGTGAGTAACTTAAACTACTTACTCCCACCTAACCTCTGAGAAGAAGTACTAAGTAGGTAGCTTACCCCCACTTACTCCATCTAACCCCTCCTCTATATATACTCAATTTCGGTCGAAGAAGCAAGTATGAGTGTCGGCAAGAAGGAACAATAAGGAAGGAGAGAAAGCATCAAGTCTGTGGGAGTGGGCGGACAATTATCAGGCAAGTGTACACTCTGTTTTTAATTTCAGAATATTGCAAGTGTATTTCAAACGATCACTCTTTTTAAGTATATTGCAAGTATACCCCAGTTTTAGGATTCATGCTTTAAGGTTCCAGATTTGAAGAAATTTCAAGTGTTTCCCTCTTGATTTAAATTATATGCTTAAGCATGTTGTATATCCGACTTGCCGTTTATAATGACTTGATAAGTAGTATTTTTGACTCCATACTTATATGATTTGATGGTTAATTCATGCTTTTTATTTTCTGCTCAAACTGAATTCACATGAAATTCGGACTAAAACTTATAATTGAAACAGACATTTGCATCATAATTAAAACTGACATTTGCATTATAATTAAAATCGGCCTTGTATTATAATTGAAACCGGCCTTGTATTATAATTGAAACCGGCATTTGCGTTATAATTGAAACCGACCTTGTATTATAATTGAAACCGGCATTTGTATTGTAATTTTAAAATCGGCATTTGCATTGTAATTTTGAAACCGGCCTTGTATCGTAATTTGAAAAATTGGCATTTGCATTGTAAATTTTGAAACCGGCTTTGTAGTGTGATTTTGAAACCGGCTTGTGATACGGCCGTCTGGAATGAATAAAGAAAATGTGAACTATAAGACAAATAAGTTTGGACCTTAGCATTGTGAGATAAGATTCTCCGGCATGCCTTAGGACTTTATGGTGATAATCGAGGATAACGAAAGTGAGAGCCGTTCTCGGGGCTTTTTACACGGAGGTAGTGATAGCCGTCATCGGGGATTTGTCGAAGGAGGAAGTGAGAGCCGTCCTTGGGGCTTTGTACAAGGAGGTATTGCCGTGATTGTGAGGAGATGTGCACAATCTATCCTCGATTAAAGCCCCCCTTCCGCTAAGCAGAAACCTTACCAATAAATAAAAGAGGATTTCTATACTGTGACCGGCCTTGTTTTATGTTCTAATATTGACTGTTCTGGCTTTTTAATTGACTTTTGCATAGTCCGGCCAATTGTTACCGTATGATATTTATGTTGTATAATTACCTACATTGACCGTTTTAGTGTTCCGTAAGATTCCGACCAAATCATATCTTGTATATGTATCTGCAAATGTTGACAGCACAAACATTTTATGAAAAATTTGCATGTACCTTGTTGAGTTTCAGCTCACTATTTTTTATTTTCTCCCCCCTTCAGATGAAATTTTAGAACTTGTGCCTGACGAGATGGAGTGACTAGAGCCTATTTGAAGGATTGTAAGGATTCAGAAGCATACCTTTTGGAAGACCGCCACAAAAGAAGCAGTTAATGTAATGATCTATCAGAATTGATGAACTTTTGTAATCAGACGTTTATGGCTATATATTCAGGAATGAATTTTATGGGAATGAATACGAATGCTTTAGCAGGATATTAAATTGACTTCCGCTATATGTTTGATGACTAAAGTGTATGAATTCTAGATGACATCTGTGATCCTGTAATTGGAAGGCACGATCGGCCCGGACCGGACCACCAAAACTTTGGTGTCAGTTCCGGGAGGTCGCTCGCAGAATGCAAAAAAAAAAAAAAATTGTTCCATTACATTTTCGGTCAACGCTTCTTACTCTAATCCGGCCAACTTTTACTCAAAGCCGGCCAACGTTGCTTTTTCTCTTATTCAAGGTCGGTCAACATTTCTAAAAATCGGTCAACCTTTCGGCCAACCTTCCGGTCAATATCTTGACACTGGTCAACATCTTGATGATGGCCAACATCTCGACGTTGGTCAGCATTTTGACGCCAGTCAATATCATGACACTGGTTAACATTTTGATTACCATTAGTTCTGGTCTTCCAGTGGTGTAAGGTCATTCCGGTTTAAGTCAAACTCAAAACACTCCGGTTTCTTAGTAGCAATATTTTACTTTGATTTTAAATTTCTTTGATTTTGGGATCTCACAACGTAGCTTGAGGCACTAAAGGAATCGGTGGTAGAGTAGGCAAGGCGGGCTTGGGCGAAGTCGATAATGGAGGTATCGAAGGCATTGTTTGCAGGAGATGTCGAACTGTGAAGCTCATGTCAATAATGCTCGACATTAACAGCGCCACCATGAAAGAGATGATCAAGCAGATCTTAGTAATGGAATCGGAAGCCATATCGATTAATTGGTTGATGTTAAGCGTTGATGATTTCGGAGAGCTTGCAGTCAGGTATTTATAGGGATAAAAAAGGAGCCAATGAGGGAAGAGTGGTGGAAAAAGTTTGATGAAATGTGGTTGGACGACTGGGAAGAAATGGACTAAGTTAGCTCACCTCTCAACAACTATACTAAAGCCTTCTTTTACAATTTATACTTCACATAACTTCTTTAACAGACTAATCCCAAATTGTCGCCTGCTATCTCAAAACTTTCCAATAGTATCATACTAATGTTATGTACTTTCTTATATGACCTTTTCTCTTCTTCTTCAAAGTTTTTTGTTTGAATCCCTCATCTTGAAAATACTCTCATTGCTTAATTTTTGTTTGATTGTGAAGTTTTATTACATCTATTAGCCAATTAGAAATAAAAATTACTGAAATTTAATACTTATTCATTCAATATCTTATCTTTATATAGGTATGATATACCCGTGGTATTCACAATTGTTGAACTTATAAGGTACTCTATTTACTCTTGAGCGTCATTTACTTGTAAAATTATAGAAGATTGCTACTACGCACTTTGCTAAAATTGTTTAATGTCAATTTTAACCATTTTACTTCTTGTCTTGGTTTCCCATTTGCAATTTTTCTTTTTATTTATTTATTTTTTGTGATACTAAGTGATTTTATCATATTCATCATAGATGGAAAATCAATTGAAAGTAATTATTTTTCTCTTTATTTGATTTGGCCAGTGTCACAACCCAATTCCTAAGTCCAATTATTAAAGTCTTAATTCATAATTAGCTAAAATCTGAATTTTGTCCTTATTTATTCAAAATTTAATTATTTATTCCACCGATACAAAATTCAAAACAATATTAGGATACAAACTTAGTATTGATATGCTTCAATTTGGAATGAAGCAACAAGTTTTTACAATGGTGAATAGAGCTTTGGTTGTCACAAATCAACACATACCGCTCTTATTTGAAGTAGAGCTTTCGGATGATTTCTATTTACAATATTTTTTTATTTGCTTCTGTCATTACAATGAATTCAGCTTCAGTGGTAGAAATAGAAAATCATATTTTTATAATCTTGACTGTCAAGATATAGTTCTTCCCGCAAATCTAGCCAAGTAATCTAAAGTGGACTTTTGAGAGTCAATATCGCCCTCCATATTGGCTGTAGGGAACTTGACTAAAATCAGCTTACCATTACCAAAGCGCAAACACATATTAGAAACATCTCGAAGATATCTTAGTATTTATTTTATCATGGACCAATATTTCTTTCTGTGATTTGAAATGAACTAACTAATGGTTCCAATTACATGAGCTATGTCCAGCCACATATACACTATTGTATACATTAAACTCCCAACTATTAAAGAATAAGGAACATGTCTCATATCAATCTTCTAATCTTTCGTAGGACATTGGCAACTGCTCAATTTAAAATGATTTTCAAGTAGAGTGCTCACCAATTTGGAATTTCCATGTTAAAATATTGAAGTACCTTTTCAATGTAACCTTTTTAGAATATCTAAAGCCTCTTCGGTTTCTAGTAGTGAAAAATTTTTATACCAAGGATTTTACTTCTTCACTCAAGTCTTTCGTAGAAAAATGACTTTCCAAATTGCTTCATCTCACTATTTCAAGAGCTATTTCGCTTCAAAATAAGCATGTGTCCACATAGAGTAAGAGGACAATAAAGTCCTCTTCTAAGAATCTTTGGATAAAGATATAATGGTCTAAAATATTCTTCCGACAGCTTTGATCCACCATCACTCACTCAAACTTTTTGTACCATCATGTAGAGACTCCCTTCAGTCTGTAATTGTTCTTCTTCAAGTGGCATATTAGATTCTCATTCCGCTTAACTTGAAACCCCTTCGATTATTTCATATAAATTTTCTCAATATCATCGTGGATGAAAGTCATCCACACATCTAGTTGCTCAACCTCTAGATCAAGAGTTGTGGCTAATATGAGTATAACTTGAATGGAAAACATCTTCACAATGGGAAAGAAAATCTCATTAAAATTGATGAACTTCCATTAGCTAAACCTCTTCACAGTCAATCTCATCTTGTACCTTAATTGAGGGTTGTACTATTCGGATTTCAAGTGAAAAACCTAATTATTCTTCAATGCTCATTTGCTCTTGGACAACTTGATAAGCTCAAAAATATGATTTTCTTGTAAAGACTTAATCTCACCTTCATACCATCCATCTGCTTCATCTTGGGGCATCCTTAATAATGTTTTTAAAGTATTTGAGCTCTCCACCATTGATAAGTAATACATATTCATTGGTTGACAGGCGTGAGGAGGGACGTCAAATTCTCATGGATCTTCGGAGTCGGATGGTTGGTGTAGGCTTGGGAGCTTCATGATGAGCATGATCATGAGTATCTTCCTGTTCCTAAGCTCGACCTATCATTGATAGTATTTCTTTAGGTGAAGGGCATTCCACGTTTGAGGAATAAACTTTACTAGCTAAATGTGTAATTTGTATACTCCATTTTAGAGTACTCCTACAACAAGAAAAAGTCCCTCCCGAATTGGGGACAATATATTCTTATGTGTACTTTTTCAATAGCCTCAATTTTTCTCAATAATAGGTTGCTGACTTCAAATGCTTGCTCCTTCACCATTCCATTATAGTACATTGCCACTCTTTGCTTGTATACCATGGCTTGGATTTGCAGTGTTCCGTGGTTCATCTAGAAGATCAATATTTTGCATCAGGAGTTGAGAGTTTTTGTAAGGACTAAAATTTGATATTTGGTAGCTGGGAAGTCTAGACGTTACTAGGATGATAGTCTTTACAAAAATTTGATTTTTTTGTAAGGATTAAGTTGAAAGGAGTTTCTCTTGCTGTTTATTGTGGTGTTGTCCTATAAGCCCAAGGTATCCGGAGGAGTTCTTTCATCCAAGCTCCTCTGGCTTCATCTAGCTTTGTCTTCAATTTGTTAATAAATATTGGGTTGGTTACCTAAGTTTGTTTGTTTGCTATGAGACTAATGTATGAACTATGTGGATCCCAGGCCCTCGATAATATTTTGTGAATCTTTTATAAGACAATTGGTGTGATGTAGTGGGTTGTTTGCAAAAGAAAATCTGAAAATCAGATTAGGAGAAACAGGTGAAGAAAGAATAGGTAGGGAAGAATTAAGAGAAATTAGAGAAGAGAAAGAAAGCCAAGAAGGAGATGAGAATTAGAAGAAGGTGAAGAAGAAGAAGTAGACAGAAAAGGAAGAAATAGGCAAATAAGGAGAGGGAAAATAGACAAGGAAAAGAAGAAGATGGTTTAATTCATTCATTCAATGTATTGATTTGTTACAAGCATTATTCTCTTTTATACTATACAGATAACTCCCCCCCCCCAGGAAAAAAGGGAAAGAAAAAGAAAAAAGAAAAAAGAAAAAAAGGAAAAAACCCTGGTCCGATGGTTTGATGGCCATCCTCTGGTTTTGGTGTCGAGTGAACCTATCTGCTCCAGCCTGGCTGTTTCCAGGTTGACTAATGGAAAAGTGGTGATGCTGGTAATGGTTGATTTAAAGCTTGCTCAGTAGACTGATGGTGCTAGGGGACCAAAATCCTGTGGAGAGTATACCAATCCTGCCTTTCTATTATGACTGTGGTCCTACAGGTTGTTCCTGCTGCTTTGCTGGGGTTCTTGCGGCCTCATTAAATGCTGCTGATGCCTTGCAAACGGTTCCATAATTTGGGGCGTCAGAGCCCACCCCTGTCAATCCGGCTGAGCAACCTCTGATGTGGTGGTTTTGTGAACTTGTGGCTGGTTGAGGTATAGCTGTTTGCTGATGCAGTTGCCTGCTCGGTGGAAATGCAATAGCTGCTGGTTGGGTCGTGGTTGAATTCGCAACTGATGGATTGGCTGGTAGTGGTGTGGTAGGGACTGCTCTAGTGCTGTGGCTGTCTGGGCAACGGCCCTTCAGAACCGGCCTTCTGGTCTGAAGCCTGCTAAAACATACTGATGCTCCCGATGTAGTCCTTGTCGGGCTGTGAACCTGACTTCGGCTGTTGCTGCTGAGTAATGGTGCTTTGATCCAGTTGCCCTCTGTTGTGCGGTATCAGGTTGTAAAGCTGGGCTGGGATATCTTCCAACTGCCAAGGTAATTGGCTGATGATCATTCCCGTGGCCGAAAATCTCAAATACTCAAAGCCGCATTATGAGCCGCTGGGCTGTGCTCTTCTGTTTTGCAACGAGGTTTTGTCTGATGATCAGGTTCGAAAATGAAGTAGAGGGCTGCTCAACCTGGAGAGACATTGCTGTGGCGCTGAATTTAGATGCTGACAGATTGAAAGAGCCCTTTTTGCTATATTCTGCTGCAGCCAAATTCAGCTTGGTGTTGATGATGCATTTGATGAGATGCAAAATGTCTGCGGAGTTATATGCCATGATCGGGGTGCTCTGATTCAGTTTGAGAGGCCATGGGTACAAACAGGGGTCTTTACCGGCCGAGACGACTTTGTCCGAGATGAGCTCTTCCGAATTGTAACTGGATATGATGGTGGCTCATATCCGTGGTGGCTCTGCTGGATTCTTCACCTTCTTTGAAGCCTACGTGGTTAGCCGGTCTGCAGTTTGAAGCTGCTCTTAGTGAAGCGATCATGCTGTCTGTGCATGCCTGTGTTCACGCTTTGAAAAATTGTTGGCAAGCTACTTGCTTTACCGGCCATTGCTCGCCGGTTCTTCATGCTGAAGCAATGCTCGGGGAGGATGTTTTGGCTGCCTTCCCAAACAAGTGATGCCGGTTTTGGATTGTGTTGATTCCCTTCCATTAAAGGGTTCTCTGCTATTGGACTTTTTCTTTTTACTCTTTATTTTGTTGATCGGGGCCCGCCATCATAATTATGATTTTATTTTAAATCAAAAAAATACTTAAAATTAAATCACAGTTTGTAAATTTTTTTTCCTTTTAATACAATTAACTTACTTACCAAAAAAAGTATTAGTCCTAGATGATATTTCTCTTAGATTTAATGCAATAGTTAGAAATACTGTGTTGAAGCCATGAATGATATGATAGTTTGTGATCATATGTATGCGTGTTGAGAGGGTATTTTGTTGGCCGATTTCAAGTCTTGGACCCAAAGCCTTTTGGTCTCAGCTTCCATGGACTGCAGTCAGGGATGGGTTAGCCCATTTTGTGGGCTTATCTTGTTCTTGCTAACGTGGCTTTCTTGGTCCTCTCGTGGCTTGCTGAAAAAAAAAACTTATGGGGTCGCTATGTGTCTCTTTGACCGATTTCTTAGTCATCGTGCTAGGAATTTCGGTTTCAGATCCTGGAGATTTGGCCTATTGGGCTTTGCTGACGTGGTCTGGAGTCAGGGATGGGCTAATTCCATTTGCTGGCCGTTCTTGTTTCATGCTGACGTGGAATGCTTGACCTTTCTGGTCCTTCCTCATGGGTTGCTGTTTTGGCCGGTTTTGTCTCTCTTTGCTGGCAGTACCAGTCCACCTTTCATGGTTAAAAAAAAATTATCTTATGGGGTCGCTTTGTGTCTCCTTGTCCGTTTTCCCTTTCTTCTGGGTCGCTTTCGTTATTGTCCAAAGGCAGTAGGATTAGCTGTACTTTGGGCCGATCCTGTTTGCTTGTTGCTGTAATCAGTGGGCCCTTCTTGTTGCTGCTGAAGGGGGATGCTATTGGAGCAGTAGCCATTTTACTTTGCTAACGTGGCTTGGTTTATGCCAATTCAAAATTGAGGACGGAATGGCATGCGGATGTGGATTGCCTTCTACAGATTTTGACTTGAGATTTGGTTTTCAAACCGGGGTGATGTGGAAAGTTTCCCAACGATTTCATCTAGAGGAAGCGAGGCCGATGGGGTCTTGTGGTCGATTTGGAGCTGAGGTCGGATTGGACTACTGATGTGGCAGCTTGCAGAACATGGAAGATTTCATCTAGATCTGATTTGGCTATGCTGACTAGGCATTTTAAATGCCATTTTTGGACTAGAGGTTGCCGATCTCGTCTTGAACTTCTATTGCCGTTTTCAACGTGCGATTTAAATGCTGATTAGGAATTTTTTTTTTATTGTCCGATTTGGACTTGCTTCTTTTAATGTAGATTTCGATATTGGCATTTTATCTGAAAATTTCTATTTTTATGGTTTTAGGGGATTCCCTAATCTCTATATTTTCTCTTTTCAAGTCATCAAAACACTTGAAAAAGAACATAATTTTGTGTACATTATATTAAATTTTAATGCAATTAATTACTTATCAAAAAAAAATATGCCTGTTATAGGATAAATGGTGATATTTGTTTAGTTGTGTGCTTGATGTAGGTTATGTGGTTGAAAAGTAGATGAACAGACTCAACTTTTTTTGCATAATTTTGCGTCATGCATGACGTGTTTTGACAAAAAAGTTATCGGGAATTCATTGATTCGTCTAGCTTTTTACCATATAGCCACTTGGGTTGCAAATAATCATGTAGCTAAAAACAAGGTTGAACGAACAGCTTCACTTTTTTGCATAATTTTGTAATATGCATGTGTTTTGTGCAAAAGTTATCTAAAATTCTTCGATTCTTTTCATTTTCGTAAGTATAGGGGCTCAGGTTATAAATGAGCATGTGGTTGAAAATAAGTCAAATGGATGACTTCACCTTTTTGCACAATTTTGCATTGTAGATGATGCACTTTGTGCAAACATTATCAAAAATTCTCTAATTCGTTTCATTTCTATATCGTAGTTCTTTGGATGATAAGTAATCATTTGGTTGAATCGACAACTTCACTTTTTTTGAGAGAATCTCTCTCGACTTTTTTTTTAAATTTTTTGGTAAGTAAGTAAATGAAATTAAAATAAATGAAATTTACAGAAAGATGTTCTAGCTCCAAGTATTTTGTCGACTTAGAAGTAGAATAGCAGGCTAGGGCATACCCCGAGCACAACCATAAACCAATTCATGAGAATGAACAAAACTCAACAAAAAAAAATCAGGACTCAACTAGATGAGAAACACCTAAGCCGGCCATGCAACCCTGCCATAATACTAACACAAAATTCTCAGATCCCTTTTCCTGAGTAGAGCTCATCTAGTCAATCAGAAATCCGCAGCCAAGAAGAAGAGGATATCAGAATCAAACAGCAGAAAATACAATTGCCCTCAGCATAGTAACAACCAAGTCGACATCCACAACAGGATATCAGCAGCTTAGACCACGGACTAGAGCCTGCATCAGATCCAGCAACTTCTCCCTCAACTCACGACAGCATGTTTTTTCGGTGATTTTATGTTTACTCGTTTGGAGTTGTTTTTTAGGGAGCCCCGTCTGGTCTATATTGATCAGTTTTTTCTTTATTGGCTTTCATGATTAGTGTCATGATTTCAGGGGATTCACTTGTTCCTATGTCCCTACTCTAAGTTGGCAAAACACTTGAAGTAGAACATAGTTGTTGTACTTAAATTTCTTTTTAATGCAATTAATTAATTACAAAAAAAAATATTTTGCAAAAAAATTATTGCGAGTTTCTCAATTCGTCTCATTTTTCAATGTATAGTTTTTTTTGTTGATAAGTAAATGGAATTGAAATGAATTAAATTACAATACGTTATTCTAACTCCAAGTTTTTTGAAGACTTAGAGGTAGAACACCGGGTTAGGACATTCCCCGAACATCACCATGACCAAATCATGAAACCGGCCACATACAACCCGACAGAAATACATATATACCATAAAATATCAAATTCAATTTGTTAATAAACAAACTAGTGCAGTACTGGAATTCCTACAATCCAATTTCAGACACAAAGCAGCTGAGGGAATATCTAGAGCCAAC
>JAOVVI020003091.1:0-19733 GCA_028571085.2 Nepenthes alata | reverse complement strand
AGGCAAGTGGTCCTTTCTGCGATGGACTTATACTGTGGAGATTGTTGTGATGCATTCACTCCTCTTGCCTTCAGAAAAATTGTTTGGGTTATCTATTGTGCTAAGAATGTTCAACGATTCCCATTCTGCAAAGTTTGATGATTTACATCATCTTTCAGTGATTACCAACTCATGGGACATGTCCTTTAATGCCTAGGCTGCTAATATTCTAAATGATAGTGCATTCTTCCATTTTGAGCTCCCTATTGAAAATATTCTAAATGCTGCTCTTAAGGATGCTCTCAGGTTATTGTCACCTCATCTTACCCTGATTGCTGCCCATTTGACTTGGCAACCACCAAGGCAGTGGCGAAACCATTTATCCATGGAGAAACCAAATACCAACTGTTCAATGGAAACCCCCACGATAATAGAAGCCCCACGGCAATCAGATTTGACAATGGCATTGATTAGGAAGAAGCACCCTCAGATTGCAATTACTAGGGTTGCTTGTTTTCAGGCTATTACTAGTACTACAATCAGTTGTGGTCTAATAAATAATCAGGATTATTCTAATATAGCATGTCTAGAAGGGAATACTTCATTGTTTAGTCCACACTATTACAATTGTCTCCTCCATGTGTATCTTGCCCTTCAGTTGACTGATCAACATCCACCAAAATTTCAGACAGGGAGCAGTGGCAATGTGACATGGGAAGTGACATGGTTGATAGCATTTTCAAGAAAGCTTCAAAGGCCTAATGCCAAATTTAATCTTCATCCACTTGTCCAATGGCTATCTCACTCGGACACCGTGGCTACATGGAAAGCTACAATGACACTTCACTACGACTTCTCCTCCCTCGACCTTGAGGATAAGGTTCTCTTGAAGAGGATGGCAATGTTATGGTTCCAGGGCTCCTCAACAATTTGCTAGCAGCAGTTCCCAGCTACACAGGGGAATGGTTCTGTTAGGATGTTAATTTGGTTCTACACACATACTGTTCTATTAATTTGTTCCAGTAAATTTATATTCTTAAGTTGTTAGGTTATTATTGCTGTTAGCTATTGATTCTGTAGGCCACGTATGGGTTGTTATTAGGTTCTTAAGCCACATATGCTTTGTTATTAGGTTGTTAATTTTGTATATATATAGCCCATTCTGTGATGGGCAGGGGGATATAGAGAAAGCATTTCATTTTCTCGCTCTCTCTCTCTCTCATTTTCTCTGCCCCTTTCTTGTTTTCCCTGCTTTTTCCTTCTTTTCTCTACTTTCCCTGCTACCCTTCTCTGCCAGAACTTTCCTCTACTCATTCCTCTCACCTTCTCGCCGACGATGGAGCACGATACAGCCATGGAACACATATCACTTTCTTTCATAGTTTAGGAGTCTCCATGAATGTCTTTGAAAATCTAATTTATGAATGATCGTGTATGATGCGATCTCACATTTTCTCTATAAAATTAAACTACGATTGAAGATGATATATATAGAATGTGACCGAAGAACTACTCTGCCAAATTATATGGAGGTTTCTCTATGCATGCCTAGTTTTTTCTTTTAAGTTTTGTTAATATTTTTTAGATTCTATCTTCACTTTAAATTGTTCTGCACCATTTATTTTCTTAGAGTAGATACTTTATTCTTTGCAAGGTGGCACACTTCATGGGAGTTAATCCAGATGCTGGGTGTTGGGGATCACTCCCGTGTGGAAGTTCTTGTGGCCGAATGACTTGTACGGAGCACGTGTGTATGCTAAGATGAAGGAATCCCGATCAACTATATTGTCTGAAATCTTCTGAATGGTCAACTCTGTCGATCAATATATTGACTGAAAAAGTCATGGGATGACTGACTCTGCTGAGGAAGCAGGACGGACTACTTCAACCGGTCAACGGTGTAGTTGACTGGCTGAATATGAAATGTTTGAATGATTATCATATCCTAAAAGGTGTATAGTTGACCTACCCGATTAGGTAGTTGGTAGACGTCATTCTCAAAACTCTAAAGTCTTATCGGTTTGCAAGAGTAGGCATGTGCCGCATGCTGCAGGACAGGGGTGCACATGCATGTAAACCTTGAAAGTTGAGTACTAACCACCAAGTTGGGTTGTGGTGGGAGACATGTGTATATATGTATGTATATGCACATTCAGCAATGATATAGAAGAAAGAGAAGGAGAAGACACAAGATAAATAGAGAGAAGAGTGCGTAAAATAGAGAGGAGAGAAAGTGAAATGAAAAGAGCTATGAGTAAAAATGAAGTGTGAGGACTTTGTTTACTTTGCTCTATTCTTATTTTTTGCCTCATATAATTTATTCTCATCCTTAGTAATCCTTTGTGGATGTATTATCCCGTAATTTTGTTATTATTTCAGAAGAGTTTTTCCCAAAAAATTTGGTGTTCATTTATCTTCTCTTGCCTCTACTTCACAGTACTCGTGTGCTTTGTCAGTTGGCCGCCCATTTCGACCACCAGAGGGATTATTCTTGTATCCTAGTTAGTAGGTTGTCCGTTGTCCATCAACAAGTGGTATCAGAGAGAGGTTGACAATTCAGTCTGAATGCCATCATCATCCTTAAATACCTTGCCATTCAGTGTAGAACAGTTTAATGGGTATGGTAACTTCATCCTCTGGTAGGAGAGAGTGAAGAATATCCTGACTAGAGAATGAACAATAAAGGCACTGAAGAAGAAGGAAGACAAGCCGAAATATCTATCAGTGGAGGACTGGCAAGATAAATGAGATCTTACTAATTGCACTATCAAATTATACCTGGCGACAACACGCTCTAGGAGGTCCTTAACCTGACTGATCCGGCAAAGGTGTGAAAGAAGTTGGAGAGCCGATATAAGTCTAAATCCTTGATAACCGGGCTTCATATAAAGAAATAATTTTATGGTCTGTGGTTGTCAGAAGGTGACAGTTTTGAAAAGTATTTAGAAGACTTTAATCGAATTGTAACACAGATGTCCACCCTTGATGAGGTAATCAAGAAGGAGGACAAGGCATTGGTGCTGCTAGCTTCTCTGCCAGCTTCTTATGACCATATTGTCACTACGCTGCTATTTAAAAAAGACACTCTCAAATTAGACGATGTCATCACTTCCTTACTCATGAATGAGTCAATGCGGTCACAAGGGGTATCAACGTCTTCTCATGTTGAAGTGCTTGTGACCGAGTCAAGGGGAGTAGAGAACAAAGTCAGAAGCCTGGAGAGAAAAGACGCAGCAAATCTCGTTCAATGTATAAAAATCTTGAGTGCCATCATTGTGGCAAAAGGGCCACATCAAAAAGTAATGTTTCAAGTGGAAGCATGAGAACTCGGAAAAAGAGAAAGGAAAAAAGGGACAAGGTGAGGACAAGTCCTCCGTCTAAGTGGTCACAGGAAGCGATTTCCTGTTGACATGTGAAGAGAACGTGACAAACCTGACGGACGAGGAGTTCGACGGGTGATTGATTCTGGTGCCACCTTGCATGCCATGTCAAGAAGGGGATTGTTCATATCCTACATTCCAGGGGACTTTAGAGTGATAATGATGGGTAATGAAGGAATATCCCAAATTATTGGTAAGGATGATGTTGTACTAGTTACTAATAACAGGATGTTTGACATATTCCTGACATCAGACTCAATATCATCTAAGTTGGTCGGCTGGATGATGAAGGTTATTGTAGCACCTTCTGTGAATGTGAGTGAAAATTTACCAGATGATCTCTGGTAGTAACAAGAGGAAAAAGATACTCTGGCATGTATATTATGAAAGCGTTTGCAACGACTGGAGATGTAAATGCTACAACCAACAAGGAAACCGAGAATTTAAGGTACAGGAGGTTGGGCCACATGAGTGAATACGGACTGCATCATTTGGCTAGGAAGGGCTTTATTGACAGAGTAAAGGTGGACAGACTAAGGACGTGTCCTCACTACTTGGTCGGTAAATTAAGGAGAGTCTCATTTCATGGAGACTTGTCCGCTCTAAAGATAGAACTGCTTGAACTCATCCACACAAATGTGTGTGGACCATTCAAAGAGAAGTCGTTTGATAGAGCTCAATATTTTATCTCTTTCATTGACGATTATTTCAGAAAACTGTGGGTTTATCCATTGAAAACCAAGGACCAGGTCCTCGGTATATTTGAACATTTTTATGCCCTTGTTGAGTGACATACGATGAACAAAATGAAGGCCATCCGAAGCAACAACGGCGATGAATATATAGGATCCTTTGATGTCTATTACTGGTCACATGGTATTAGGCATCAGAAAATACCTCCAAAGATGTCACAGTTGAACGGAGTGGCTGAGTAGATGAACCGCATACTTCTAGAAAGAGTACGGTATATGCTTTCCAAAACTGAGCTTCTCGGACACTTCTGGGCCGAAGCACTGAAGACGGTAGCCTACATCATAAATAGGTCGCCCAGTAAACCTTTGAAGGGTGAAGTGCCGGAGAAGATATGGTCGAACAAAGAGCCATCTTATAATCATCTGCGGGTGTTTGGATGTAAAACCTTTATCTATGTCATAAGAGATGAAATGATAAAGTTGAAGTCAAAGACGATACAGTGCGTCTTTCTAGGCAACAGGAAAGATGAGTTGGGGTACACATTTTATGATCCAGCTGAAAGAAGACTTGTTCGATCAAGGGACGTAACCTTCGTTGAAGATGAAAAGATCAAGGATATTGGCAGAAAAGTCAAATGTGATGACGAGTAGACGGACAAAGTAAGTGTCAAAATTGTACGTCCGGTATCTCTGGAAGACGATGACAATGGTCCGTAGGCGGTCGATTACAATGGAGATGAAATAATAACTCCTGATGAAGACAAGGATGAAGTCATCCTTCAACCGGCCGAGGATCTGTCACCTAGTGAGTATGTTATACGCACTGATGTCGGAGAGCCTGAAACTTATGAAGAGGCTATGAAGGACGAGAACAACGAGAAATGGATTGAAGTCATGAAGGATGAAATGTGTTCTCTCCATGAAAATCACACATTTGATTTAGTCAAGTTTCCTAAGGGGAAGAGAGCCTTAAAGAATAAGTAGGTCTTTCGATTGAAAATGTCTGAGGACACTATGCAGCCGAGATATAATGCACGGCTAGTGGTGAATGGCTTCAGTCAACGAAAGGGAGTTGACTTTGATGATATTTTTATTCCAGTGGTGAAGATGTTTTCCATAAGGGTTGTGTTGGGATTGGCAGCCGCTAGAAATCTAAAAGTGGAGCAGATGAACATTCGGACAGCTTTTCTTCATGGTGAACTGGAAGAAGGAATTTATATGGAGCAGCCTGAATGGTTCAAGGCTAAGGGGAAGTAGCACCTAGTCTGTCGTCTAAGGAAGAGTCTGTATGAATTGAAATAGGCTCCAAGACAGTGGTACAAGAAATTTGAATATATCATGATTAGTCAAGGACACCGACGAACTACTTGTGATCATTGTGTTTTTACACAGAGGTTTTCAGAAGATAATTTTGTTATCATTCTCCTTTACGTGGACGACATGTTGATTATTGGACAAAATAATACTCGGATAAAGATGTTGAAGGAGTAACTTGGGCAATCCATTACAATGATAAATCTCGGACCGGCAAACTAGATTCTTGGTATTAGAATCACTCACGATCGAGAGGGAGGGAGACTATGGCTGTCTCAATAAAACTATTTTGAGAAGATACTCCAATGATTCAATATGGATAAATCTAAACTGTCAGCAATCTACTTGAAAATCATCACAAGTTGAGTAATCGTCAGTTTCCATCTTTGGACGAAGAGAAAGTATACATGAGAGACGTTTCCTACTCTTCAGCCGTATGAAGCCTCATGTATGCCCTGATATGCACCAGGCCGGACATAGCACATGCTGTTGGCATAGTCAGCCGGTTTCTGTCTAATCCAGGGAAGGAGCATTGGTTTGCGGTAAAGTAAATTATGAGAAACATCTGATGAACTTCCAAGATGTGCTTGCGTCTTGGGAGTGAAAAGTCTCAGTTAGTGGGCTACTCGGATGCTGATATGGCCGGAGACATTGACAGTTATAAATCCACTTCAGGATAATTGGTGAAATTTGTAGGAGGGATAGTTTCCTGACAGTCCAAGTTGTAAAAGTGTGTCGCTCTTTCTACTACAGAGGCTGAGTACATTACTGTGACAGAAGTTTACAAGGAGATGTTATGGATGAAAAAGTTTGTTCAGAAATTGAGCCTTGAACAGAAAAAGTATGTGGTACTCTATGACAACCAGAGTGCCATTCATCTCTGTAAGAACTTCTCACTCAATTCCAGATCAAAGCATATTGATGTGCAATATCATTGGGTGAGAGATGTATTGGAAGCCGGTCTACTGTCACTGAAAAAGTTTGACACTGAAGAGAATGGGGCAGATATGATGACCAAGATTCTACCGAAGGGGAAGAATGAAGCATGCTGCAAGCTAGCTGGGATCATGGACTGAACTTCCTCACAGTCGTGAGGGAAATTTTGTTAGGGATCATTCCCGTGTAGAAGTCCTTGTGACCGAAGGACTTGTACGGAGCACGTGTGTATGATAAGAGGAAGGAATCCCGGTCAACTATGTTGACCGAAATCTTCTGGACGGTCAACTCTGTCGGTCAATATGTTGATCAAAAAAGTCGTGAGACGACTAACTCTGCTGATGAAGCAGGACGGACTACTTCAACCGGTCAACGGTATGGTTGACCGGCTGAATATGGAAGGTTTGAATGACTGTCATATCCCAAAAAGTGTATACTTAACCTACCCGATCGGTAGTTCGTAGACGTCATTCTCGAAACTCTAAAGTCTGATCGGTTCGCAGGAGTAGGCATGCGCCTCCTGCTGCACCGCCTGCTCCAAGACAGGGCGTGCGCATGTATGCAGACATTAGAAGTTGAGTACCAACCACCAAGTTGGGCTGTGGTGGGGGACATGTGTATATATGTGTGTATATGCACATTCAGCAATGATATAGAAGAAAGATAAGGAGAAGACACCGGATAAATAAAAAGAAGAGTGTAAAATAGAGATGAGAGAAAGTGAAAAGAAAAGAGCTGTGAGTGAAAAAAAAGTGTGTGGACTTTGTTTACTTTGCTCTATTCTTATTTTTTGCCTCCTATAATTTGTTCTCATACTTAATGATCTTTTATGGATTTAGTGTCCCGTAATTTTTTTCTTATTTTAGAAGAATTTTTCACGTAAAATTTGGTATTCATTTCTCTTTTCTTGCCTCTACTTCACAGTGCTTATGTGCTTTGTCAGGTGGCCGCCATTCCGACCAACAGAGGGATTGTTCTTGTATCCTGGTCAGTAGGCCGCCCGTTGTCTACCAACACTAGGCTCTTCTTCAGTTCTTGTTATTGCCATATTCCTCTCGCGCAACAGTACACTGGTATTACAGAGAAGAACTTTGTGCAGATTGTTGCGTTCCCTGCATTGGCCGAGGGGCCTTGCACCACACTGTCATAGCACAGGGTCTACCCCGCGTGGCTTTGGCCATCCGGATCAAATCTAACGGACGAGAATCGTGTAAATTTTTCTTATTCTTTTTTTCGTTTTTAAATTGGAAAAACTGTTGATAATTGGATTTGATTCTAACGGCCGAGGCAATGGGGCGCATGGCCCCTCGTCTATCCCAGCAGTGATAAGCATAAATTATGGCAACATATTCTTTAGTCTATTATTCTGCTAAGTTTAGGCTTTGCTGTTTAAGTGAAGAAGGTTATGAGGCAATATATTCTTTAGTTTACTTCATTTTTTTTCCCATGGAAAGTACTGCTCTATTCAAAAATTTTTCGAGGTAATTAACAATTATAAATCATTAGCCACAATGAAATATAAATTAGAAAATGAGTTTCTAATTTTAATAATTAGTGTCATTGATATATATGAACAAAATTAAATAGGGATTAGTAACTCCTATACTAAAATTAATTTGTGATATTTTTCATGCCATAATTTTTATGAAAATATTTAATAAAGGATGATTATTTATTTACTTCATTTAGATGATCATGATATATTATTAAGTATAACTCATTATTTATAGAACCATCTATTCAATTATCATAAATAATTAATTTAAGGAGAATAAAAAAATACTTAATTTGCTTTTCAATAAAAGGATATTTCAATCAGTCCAATAAAATTTAATATTTTTCTATCATTAGCTTCATATTGAACCTAGTATTTTATAATTATTTTTGTATCATATTTATTGTTGCATATATAATTTTATTTGCTAATTAATTTCAAAATTGAAGAAACTAATGGGGAGAGAAGGATTTGGAGATGCTGCTTCTCCCAAGAGCATTTGTTTCATTATTTATTTTAAAATTAAAATTAATAATATTAAATATAATATTAAATTTTTTTTAATATTAAAATTAATTAAATATTAAATATAATATAAATAAATTTTTTTAAAAAATAATAGTTAAATAATATTATCTAATATTTAAATTTTAACAATTAAAATTTTTTAAATCTAATAGATGAAGAAGCAAAAGCTGTTTTCCTGTTCCCAAAAGACAAAAAAGAGTTCCATCCTTATATTAGCGTGTACGTTTTTTTTACCTCAATTTGAATCTTTTTTCTTCCTCTATTTGTGCGTGGGTGTTGGAAAATATATAGAAAATATGATATCTTTTTTATATTTTAATTATCTAAATAATTATTCAAATGAATATTAACACTTACTATTACAAAAAATTCAATCTATTCATTTATTTTTATGATAATTTAATAATATAAATAAATAAATAAAATATAGTTGATAGGGATAGTTAAAATGAGACGGTCTAAAAAGGCGATCAATTTAGGAGAATTGCAGCCTACTAGTCTGGGGGACGGTCAACATCCCAATTAACCAGAGATAACCTTCAAAAAATAGGACGCGACCCAAACTTGATGCAGCCCACGAACACTTTTTCGCGCACAACAGATTGTTTGCCCTAACCGGCCGCGACACAGAAGACTTTTCATGATCGCGACCTCCTCTAAAATGGAAGCCTCCGAATCAGCGCACATCTCACAAGAAAAGCCCCCAAATTAGCACATATCTCACAAGGGAAGCCCCGGTATTCACGGCACATGGCATCTCCACGGAGGTGGAATGAATCCCTTTCTTCCGATCATTATGGCCCTAAATGGCGCTGGCATCCCCTCAATGGATGGAAAGGATCCTCTCAGACAGCTGGCAATTGGCCTTATCGCCTAAAGAATGGTAGGGAGGTTAGATAGTTATAAATAACACTGAGGACATACCCCAAAGATACGCTCTCTCCAGTACTCAAATTTACACAAGCAATCCAATCTTTGAACAAATCAAGCGATGCCCTCTTTCCTACTGCTCGATCTCTGCAAGCCCAGTGGTCAGAAAAGCTGCACTCCACGAGCGTACCACCAAAAGTTACTCTCTACGAGCGCACTACAATAAAAAATTACTCACAAATTTCCTTCCCTTTATCATTTTCTAGCAAATTTTGTCTTTATCTTATTCATCTCGAAAGAAATATAACTGATTTGAACGTCGAATGATATAACAGAGAGCAAGTCTCGCCGTTTTTCTGTAATTTCTCGTCTTTTGTATGGTGTGTAAGATTCAAACCACGCAATATGAAAACTAGGTCCCACATCAGCATGTACCCGAGAGCTAATTGAACCCAAATTTGTCAAAAATTAGGATCTATGACGCATCAGTAGTATAATTTAATACAATTAATTTTTAAATAGTATATCTAAATCATTTATATTGACAAACAATTTCATAATGATTCTCCTTAATAAATAAATAAATAAATAGTGTTGGCAATAACAAAACTTATGTGACAAAAAACTATCACTGAAAATTCTGACACCCAATTACAATTAGGCAATAATTTCTGAATTTTATTGACCTTTAGTCCACTTAGTTTGCACCGAAATTCATATAAATATATAAATAAGTATACATATGACAAAAAAAGAAAAAAATATATAAAGAGACCTTTTGATCTCAAACTTTATATAACTTTATGATATTAATTGTCCCCATTCTATATATAAAGGGCCATTAATTAATTATGTGAAACATGCATAATTAACTATGTAATTTATTTATTTATTAAGAAGAGGATGACGTCATCCAGATTTCCTCGAGCTCCATGGCGAGCGCACGCTGACGTCCGACGACTATGGTGACATGGTCCTTACCGTCGACGACCTTCACCTTGGCCCTCGGGATCCTGGCCTGCAAGCTGTAGCTGCACTCGACGGGAAGAAGCTCGTCGTTCCGTCCATGGAGTATGGTCACCGGGCAGCTCAGATGGTCTCCGACGGCCGTGAGGTATCCCTCCAGCTTAGTGGCTGTCCCACATATAACGTTGTGTAGGGTATGCCACGCGGCGTTGTGCGTGTGGCACATGAAAACCTCCAGCATGTACGTTCGAACCCTGCACAAGACAAATTTTAGCGTACTTCACAAATGAGATTTAGAGATTATTTTATTAGGATCGGTTAGTTAGTTTATTTAAAATGGATATAAGTATATCAATAAATAAATTTATTTTTTTAATGTTATTGAATTTGTTGATCAACTATTACGATATATTTATTTTTTTGAGATTATTGGCTTTCTGATAATATAATTATTTCAAATTTATTTTTTAAAAATATAGTAAACTATCAAAATTTTTATTTTTTGATAATTTTTATGATATTACTTTGTATATTTATCCTATATGAAAAAAAATATGAATCCACCCATAATAGTTAGTAGTCGTTTAGCCAAGGTCCTATTATGATACTTTCGAAAAATTATGAAAAAATAAATTTTTTCATAAGCATATATTAATGATTTCTTTTATTTTTATTATTATGGCTTGTGTAATGACATCATATTTATTTTTTAAAATTTCATTTTTGGGAGCTGAATATTTGGTATTTCTATTATATTCTTATTTTTTATTTTCTGATGAAAAAAATATAAGTGTAGTTATTATAGGAAATTATTAATTTTTTAGAATTTATGTGATTTAGTTATGTTATTTGGATATATAAATGTTAAGATATTATCATCAATTTCATATACTTTTCTTTTAAAAAATAAAAATACGTTAGTATACATATTTCATAATTTTAAAATTTTGATTTTTCCCCATTTTTCAAAATAAGCAACGACTAACAATATTCTAACTACTATTATTTTTTATGTTTAACATCTATAAATAATAAATAATAGCATCAATATTCCAATGGCAAATAGCTAACAATAACAAGGTGTCCTTATTGATTTAACGTATAGCTAATTAGAGTAATAAATCAAGACAATATGCCATTTTGAAAAGTAAACTAAGTAATTTAATGATGGTTGAGAGATCGAAAATATATTTTAGATATTTTTTAGTATAATAAAATTTTGTTTATTTATAAATAAATAGATAAGATGTCGATAGATTCCATAATTCTATAGGTCAACCTAGAATCTAATCCGTCAGTCCGCATGCCCATAAAGCAAAAATTCAATGAGAATCTGTAAAATTCAGAGTTCAAAAGGCGCCATGGTAGGCCCAATTAGTAACCCGCATAACTTGACCCAGAAACGACCTAACAATACTAGCTCAATAGGTGAACTTATGTGCCACTACCAGTGCGTGGTTTCTAGTGGCCATTGAAGAAATATCAGCAAACGATTATCACAAATTTGCCACCACTGCGGCGTAAATTATTACTTCAACCCATCAGCCAACAAACAATACAACGTTCCACCAATATGGGAGTGGCACTTGCCATAATCGCGAGAATAACTCAGCAATTCTCCTAGGAAGGACACGGGCAGATGCGCCATGGACTCCAATAACTAAGCAACAATGTTGGCCACTCATGCAAGGCTATCTATAAGCCCCAAGGTAGCAAAGACCGGCTCTTTCTATATATGTGTTCTTCTCACTCTAGAGAAAAAAAAGGGGAGAAAAAAGAGAAGACGAATAAAAGATAATGAGCGTATAGAGAAAAGATTTAGAAAGTATGCCGACTCTCTTCTTATCTCCCATGATATCTCATTCTCCCCCGGCTGATGAATGTATAGGCCTCACATTGACTTCAAGTCCTCACGCTGCAAGACCGGTGAAGGTGATTCGTAAAGCGTGGTAAAAAGATTCCCTTCATCTGTAATCAGACAGGAGACCGACGGGTGTACCTCTTATCATCATCAGCCCCTAGGAAGTTTTTCCTCCTCCGACTAGCCACATGTTTGCGAGTACATTCATCAACTAACCATTCCTTGACGAGTGTATAAATCTCTCCCTCCAGTCAGTGGCCTTTCAATTTGGTGCATTCATCGTAGCTCTATTCTCAAACTCTTAAAGCCACTTCTCAATCGAACGCACTCAAATACTCAATCTACCATTACACGCATCATTTATCTACTTATCATATCTTTTTATTTATCTGATAAAAGTTTTTAATTTGAATATCAGAGGATATATATTGAGGAGAGAGTTCTCGCTATTCTATGATATCTTATTTGTTAGTTATAATATGTAAGATCCAAGTTAAAAATAATAGAGATTGGACCCGTTTCAATTCGACTCGTCGGGAAAGACCAAACGGCTCATTAATCCGTATATTAATCCAAATCCAGAGACGAATTAGATATCATACGATAATAGATATTTAAATGATGATCAAATGATATAAATCATATATAATTTTTTATATGTGTGATATTTTCTAAATAAGATTTTTTTAGAAATGCAAGAATAATTGGTAACAGAAAAAGGAAAAATAGAAGGCATACCTTTTTCTCGTGAGGAGCTTGATGAGAGAGTCCAAGAACCGATGGTTTTTACAGATGAAGAGGCAAATCGTCCGAGACAGGTGCTCGTACCAGCCGGCTATGGATGCGCCCAGCGCAATCGGAGGCCACACCCGCCGTGGCGCCACCTTCCTCAGCACGTATTGAGGCCCTTGCTCACCCTTGGGTACCGGAAAATATGGCTGCCAACAATATTTCTTTATTTAATTTTCTTTCACATAATTAATTTATTCATCCCTCGGATAATATACACATTGACAATACAAGAAGCCTACACTAGAAGAAAAGTATCTGAGAGGTACCATTTAATAATTATTAGATATTTTTAAATTATATAATATTTATTTATTTATTTATAATTTTATGTACTAATTATGAATAAATTAGATATCTCACTATTAAAAAATATTTTTAAAATAATTAAAAAAAATCTTTGAATAGATCTAATTAAAATTAGATTCGAGTCAAATACTGATCGAATTTAAGTTAAAATTTATGATTATTAATTTTGGTTGGATAGACACTGGTTGGATATGTTTATTGGGTTTTGGTTCATTTTTGGCTTACCTATTTATATTTATATAGGCCCAAACAAATAATAAAAGTTAAAAATTAATTTAGTATGAATGTTTTATTTTATTATTTATAGAAATACTTTCATTGGCAAACGTGCAAAATATTATTAATGTCGGTAGTTAAGTGAGTAGATGAAAATTCATTTAACATTGTAAATTTATATCTTATACATTAATATATTATATGACTATTTTTATATTATGAATTTTATATGTTATTTTTTTTATAATTTTAGTTAAAAATGCTATAATATTTAAAATCAATTACTTATTTGATTGGTTAACCGTTTAAATCAATTCAATTATAATTTTAGCTTTTTTCTGAACAAATATAACTGGGTTTGTGTTAAGAAAAAAAATCATTCATTGCTGTGTTACTTGAACCATAAAAACCCTATGATAAATGTAAATGT
The DNA here is from genome assembly GCA_028571085.2 of Nepenthes alata. Lineage (NCBI taxonomy): Eukaryota > Viridiplantae > Streptophyta > Magnoliopsida > Caryophyllales > Nepenthaceae > Nepenthes > Nepenthes alata. The sequence continues at coordinate 5,968 of JAOVVI020003091.1, read as the reverse complement.
TAAATGTGATGCCAAACTAATTTGTGTGATTAATATCTTCTAAGATCTAACCCGAAAAATTATGGCATGACTTGACATAAAGTTTTGAATTAAAATTAGTGGCCGTAGCATATAGGCTTAAAAATTTTTAAATTGTGAACTGATCTGTTATAATTTTAGCTTACTAATTTGGTTATTTAAACATATTTTGCCCTTGGTTTCATGTGTTTTGAAAAATATAATTTGCAAACATTTTTATTATAATTGATGGGTTCAGTAAAATTTAAGCTGGTCCAACTCAAAGCCCACAAAAAAAACCACTCAGCGAAGATGAATCCCCGCATAGCTCTTGGTCCAACCGATACCGACGCAAGAAACACAATTCATGACGGGCCGCAACAAACACATATCAAGACGGGCCGCAATGCAACTCAGAAGTTCTACCTAAACGAATCTATAAAAGCTCATACCAAAGGCCCCACATTACCTAAATAAGAGAAGTCCTCCTTCCAGGGAACCCCTCCTCCAGGGCATCCTCCGTCTAAGAAGCACTGCATCTAGAAGCCCTCCTTTCAGGTGCCCTCCATCTAGAGGCCCTTTGTCCAAGGAGTTTGCCATTCAGAGCCCTCCTTCCAAGGAATCATCTGTCCAGGATCTTCCTTTCAAGAGTCCTCCTTCCAAGCGTCCTACGTCTAGGGAGCATCCCGTTTAGGAGCCCTCCTCGAAGGAACCCTCCTTCTAGATAACCTCTATCCAAGAGCCATCCTTCCAGTGAGCCCTCCGTCTATGGAGCATTCGTCTAGGAGCCCTTCAACTAGGAAGCCCTCTTTTCAGGTACCCTCCATCTAGGAGCCCTACTTCCAGGGAGCCCTGCATCCACGGAACCCTCATTTCAGGTGTCCTCCATCCAAGAGGCCTTCCCCTATTCTAAGGGCTATATCGTCTATCTAGAAGACCCGTCATTTAGACGTCATGTCGTCTATCCAAGTGTCCTCCTTTGAGGAGTAGCCCTCCTTCCAAGGAGCCTTTCCCACTTCCAGGGGTCATATAGTCTATCAAGGAGGTCCGTCATCCATATATCATACTGTCCATTTAGGCGCTCATATTTCAAGAGCAACCCTTCTTTCGGGAGCCTTTCCTCCTTTCAGGTGCCATGCCGTTCATCCAGGAGGCCTACCATCAAAATGTCATGTCGTCCATCGAAGCACCCTCCATCCAAGAGCCACTTTCCTTCCGAGATGCCTTCCCTCTTAGGGGTCATGCCATCCATTCAAGAGGCCTGCCATTTAGACGTCATGTCGTCAATCTAGGTACCCTCCATCTAGGAGCCGTTCTTCTTCCAGGATCCACCCCTCAGTCAAGGGCACATCAAAGCCACCCCTCAACAGTGCACACCACAAAGCTGTTCCTCAGCAGTGTGCATCTCGAAGCCACTCCAAGCTAGGGGCACCTCGAAGCAAGATGCACCTTTAAATTGCCATTTAGTTAGGTGCACCTCTAAGCCGTCATCTAATCGGGCATACCTCAAAACCGCTTCTCAGTAGGATGCACCTCTAAACCGCCCATCAGTTGGGTGCACCTCTAAATCACCTTCTAATCGGGCGCATTCACATTTAATCCTCCATCACATATCCTCCTTAGATCTTTCTATTTTCTGATAAAAATTTTTATTTTAAGTGTGAGAGGATAAATCAGAAAATAAATCTCGTCAATTCTCTGACATCTTATTTTTAAGTTGTAGTACATAGGTTTTAGGTTAACAGAGACGAAGATCGGATCTTCTCCAATTTAACTCGCGGCGAAAGATAGAGTGACTCCCTAATTTGTACAATAACCCAAAAATCAGTAACGCATCATTGGTGCCATCTGTGGGAATGACTAAAGAGTCTTTTCGTATCACAACAATAAAACAAACACGATCAATACTCGTACTCCAACCAGCACGTCGGCTAAAGATATCACCACCCGTGTCGATGACCCCTCCTCGAGTAGCCATGTCAATGGACGACCGACACCAAACATACAGGTGCCCGATGCTCAGCTGAGCACCCTCTTCTAGACAATTTGCACCCACCTAAAGGCGCAACATTGTGGGCTCTGTCCTTTAGCTTCAAGATAGTAAAAAAAGATCAGTATCTCGGATACGAGCCATTGCACCAACTGGAGGCAATGTCGCCATTGGCAATGACCCCCTGGTGGGTAGCTATGGGGACAAATGATCAATCCCGAGCACGCAGGCATTCACTATCTAGCCAAGTACTTTGGACATGTTGTCCCTAAACTTTGGCACCCATCTGAAGATGTAATGCTAGGAGTTTCACCGTTCAGCTACCAGGTGATCAAAGAAAATCAGCATACTTAGAGGATCAGTCGGCTTGACGACCTCAGGACCTAGACAGCCCTGAGTGCCAGGACTGAGTAGCGGCGAGAGGGCCGACCTAGTAACGATATATGGAGTGAAAGCTCGAAGCGGTAACATGTCTCATTAGTCCGTTGCATAGCAACAAATCCCATGAAAACTATCGTGCTTCATGAATAGGGGCTTGACATGTGCGGCCCACTACCTATCACATTACAAGAGGCAGTGTTCGGTCAAGCACCATACCAATCCAGGGTATCCGCGGCCGTATTAGTTAACAACAGAACTCAAGCCACTAGCTATTGAACCACCTAGCAAGGTAGCAAGGCGCTGCCCGGCCAATCCATGGTGGAGGATCACATCCCATGGAGTACAGAGGCCGTAGGCCAAAGAGCCCATCAAAGCGTCTCAATGACCCTTCGAAGCGGTGCAAGTCGACAATGCACCCGGGACGGTGAATCGGTCTCAAGGGAATAGCACACCATCCACCACAAAGCATCTAAAATGATTCCATACCGAATCCAGGTAAGTCTCACATGCATCACACTGCTTGCTTAAAACTATGCTATTATTAGTAGAATAATCATTTTACCTACTTATACGAATGCCTGCATAGTATCTCATTGTATCAAACGACCTAAACTACCCTTAAATCAGGTAAATTTACATTCACCAATTATAAAACCTTGGCCCCAAATCGAGCGGCCCATAGATGATAGGATTTGAACCTCAGTCCAATCATCGAGCGGCCCATTTGTGGCCAAACGCCCAGACCCGGGGGCTCTTGGAGTTCCCAACCGAGCGGCTACTAAAATCTTAGGGGATTTTTATAGAAAGCATGTAAAAACCTCCCTCTAACGGAGAGAGCGCTCTCAGTTGACGACGGTCGGCAAACAAGGACTAGACGTGCATGAGCAATGATGTCCTTGGACAGGATGAGCGCCAATATGGCAATGTGCGAACGGCGACCTACGACTTTCCTAGGGCTCGACTGCTGCAACTATGAAACCCAGCTAGCCTTACCTTGGCTCACTCCTGGGTGTGCGATGACATCTTACTTGTAGGATAGAGCAGCCCACAGAATGAAGGTGCTGTGAGCACCACTAGATAAAGGGGCCCGAGACAAACCCAGCTATGATAGCCTTAAGGCTTAGCCAGCAACCACATTTTCTCAGTACAATGACCTCCTTTCGATAGGAATAAACCCGACCGACCATACGTATTTGGCCGAGTCCAATGGCGGCAGCACTCATGATTGATCGGCAAGCGAGTTCTCCCTATGCGACGAACTCCTCCGAGTAAGAGAAAGTGCAGCATGGGGTGCACGCCAAGGTCGACCCTGATGGAAATGACAACAAGAGTGCTTGCTTGACTTTCCATCTCTCTCGCCGCTCGGCCTCGTGGTATGCATCCTCGCAATAAGGCGATCTAATCTGGAGCTCAAGTCTTTCCCTCTATGAGCTCTCGGATTTTGCCTAATACTTGGATTACTCACGGTCGATGCCAGTGGTCCGTTCCGGCACAGAAGTCCGCTGGGGGGCTCATCACCCACGGTCCATCTAAACGAGTTGCTCTTGCTCAAGTTGACCGATGAAGACTAATCAAGCGGCTTCCTCAACGACTCGCCAGCAGCCAAGGCAGACTTCAGATACTTCCCCAATTCTTGCTGATCTCGGCTTGTGGTTGTGCAAGCTCCATGCCAACTCCGAGTTCTCAAATCACTTGGCTGATGAAGACGATTCATAAAGTAAGGCATAGAGAGTCCCTCCATTTATAGTCGGAAGAGGACATCCACCAGCATTAAGTCAACAGGATCATGTATGACGATGTCCCATCATGACATGCCAGTGGTTGAATTCTTGAACCTTATAGTATGAGGGGCTAGTGATGGGTTCGGTAAAATCTGAGTCAGCCCAACTCGAAGCCCACAAAAAAAATTGCTCAGCCCAGATGGTTCCCCATGCAGCTCGTGGTCTAGCCAATATTGGTCTAGTAAACACAGTTTAGGATGGGTTGCAGCGTAGTCCAAAAACTCTAACCCAACAAATCTATAAAGACCCACACCAAAGGTTTCACATGACCTAAACAAGAGGAGCCCTCCTTCTAAGGAACCCTCTCTCCAATGCATCATCCATCCAAGAAGCACCTCATCCAGAAGCCCTCCTTCCAGGTGTCGTCTATCTAGGGAGCCTCTGTCCCGAGAGTCCTCCATCCAGGAGCCCTCATTCTGGAGAGTCCTCCATCCAAGGTTTCCCCTTTCAAGAGCCCCCTTCCATGCGTCCTCTGTCCAGGGAGCCCCTCTTTCGGGCACCCTCCGTTCAGGGAGCACCCTGTCCAAGAACCCTCCATCTAGGGAGCCCTCATTCCAAGTGACTTTTATCCAAGAGCCCTCCTTTCTGGGATCTTTCCGTCCAGGAAGTACCCCATTCAAGAGCCCTTCGTCGAGAGAGCCCTCCTTCCAAGAGCACTCCTTTTACAAAGCCCTGCATCCATGGAGCCCTTCTTCCAAGCGTATTCCTTTTAGGAGGTCTTCCCCCCTTCATGGGCTATGCCCTCCGTCCAGGAGGCCCACCATCCAGACATTATACCATCCATCGATGCGCCCTTCCTTTAGGAGAAGTCCTCCTTCCAATGGGCTTTCCTCCCTTCCAGGGGTGATGTCGTCCATCCAGGAGGCCCACCATCCAAATGTCATGTCGTTCATTCAAGCACCCTCCTTCAGGGGGACCTCTCCCTCCAAAGGTCAAGTCGTTCATCTAGGAGGCTTGTCATCTAGACCTCATGCCATCCATCGAAGCGCCCTTCTTCCAGGTGTCACCTTACTTTTAGGGGCCATATCGTCCATCTAGGAGGCCTATCATCCAAACGTCATGTCGTTCATATAGGTACCCTCCATCTAGAAATCGTCCATCAATCGAAGGAACCTCGAAACCACTCCTTAGTTGGACGCATCTCTAAACTGTCCCTCAACCGGGCACATCTCTAAGTCACCCCTAGTCGAGCGCAGCTCAAAGCCACTCTTCAGTAGGGCGCACTTCTAAACTGCCCCTTAATCGGGCGCACCTCTAAACTTTCCTTTAGTCGGGTACAGCTCTAAGCCCCCCTTAGTTGGGCGCATTCACACTTAAATTTCGTTATATGTATCCATGCATTCTTTTATATATTCATTATATCTTTTTATTTTCTGAGAAAGATTTTTTATTTGAGCATTGAAGGATAAATTGGGGAATGAGTCCCACAAATTCTCTAACCCCTCATTTGTAAGTTGTGGTGCACATGTTTCAAGTTAACAGAGATAGAGATCGGACCCAATCTACTTTGACTTGTGGTAGAAGATAGAATAACTATCTAATCTGTATAACAATTGAGATATCATAGACACATCAATAACCTTAATTTTAAATATATTGAGACCTCTCCCCCTTCATCTATAATTTTTTTCTATTTGGTTTTTTCTAATATAAATCTAATATTTCATTATACAATTATTTATTATTTTATTATTAATATTATTCTGAATTCCTAACAACATATATATATATATATATAAGCTCATTTACTTTTACAACTCTTTTACATTATTTATATAAATATTTTTCCATAAAAGTAAAGAAACATTTTCTAAAATAT
>JAOVVI020003090.1:5344-19733 GCA_028571085.2 Nepenthes alata | reverse complement strand
GTGGGTTGGTGAGCGTGTGTGCGTCTGTTGGGCCGAAGGCCAAGTGTGGGCATGTGAGTTGTGTGTGATTGGGCCGTAAGCCCAATGTGTGTGTGTGAGTTGTGGGTTGTGTGTTGGGCTGTGAGCCCAACGTGTGTGTGTGTTAAGGTGTGTGTGAATTGTGGGTTGTGTGTTGGACTGTGAGCCCAATGTGTGTGTATTAGTGTATTGGGCTGGGTAGAATTGGGCCTATTATGTGTTTATTATTTGTTGGGCTGGCTGGAATGTGTATGCTGGACTGAATTGAATGTGTGTTGGGCTTGGCCAACAGTGTGTGTATGCTGGGTTGGATTGAGTGTGTGTGTTTGGCTAAGTATGTTTATATGTGTTTGGATATATATATACATATGTATGTTAATGTATGGCAAAGAGCATAGAAAATATTCAAAGTCTGCGTATATTGTAATTATAAAGGTGTATTGGCATGTGTTCGGAGTGGTATTGATTTGATGAAGAAATAAATAATTGTCAATTAATTTATTGGGATCTGGTAACAATTAATTGGAAATGGGAAATTGAAATATATTATACTGTTGGCCTTAGTTGTAGGCATTACTCCAAAATAAAAATAAAAAATAGTGAAGTAGTTGAGCGGATCATATGTCGGTCATTGTATTTTCTTTGGATGTTCTGAGACACATTCATTTGTGTTGGTTTAGATTGCGTGAGTACGGTCTGGTCAGCACCGAGCGACGTTCGGTTATTGATGTTGTAAAATGTTCTTTGCGTTATACTCAGTGTGTGAGTATGTATATTGTTGGCTTCTTACGGTCAAGGTTGAGGAGAGTGGGTAAAAATATTAAAGTATCTGGTAGAATGGGAGGCTTTGATACTTTAATGTGGTATACACTTATCTGATATTGATTTTCGTATCCTGATGGATTGAGGTATGTTGTCTAGTATGGCAGGATGCTTATGGCCCTGTGAACATCGTAGATCATGATATCGAGGATATCATAGCGGAAGATGCTGGGTTTGACGTATAAGTTGTCTTCCGTACTGGTAGAGTCAGAAGAGGAGCATGATGTTGAGAATGCTCGGGATACATTTGTACTTTGTGGGGCAGAGTCTCTGTGGACCATGGATTTGGTCTGTGGACAAACTTGCGAGCATCAGGTGGCCCGTGCAAGTACCCAGCTGTCGGGAAATATACACAGCATTTGGTTCACAGTGGCGGGATAAGATCCGGGTGATTCCTTGAGATGTTCTATGATTGTGAGTACCTCATTTGTTGTGGTGGTAATATCCTTGTGTGGATCTTGTGATACTCGGATTCAGTGGAATCCATGTTGTATTGTTATTGTGAGTATGCTAGTCGTTCTCGCTGACGTATGGACCGGGGAAATCCCCAATCATCGTTGATGTCGGATTCCAGGGGATTACCATTGTTTATTGGCATTCTTGTTATTTTTGGATGTTCGGGTCTTATGGACCGATTTGCCTAGAGTCGTATTTTACGACGTGTTGTATTCCGTCTCGGATATAGTAGGTTGTTAGGGTGTGTAGAGCCCTTAGTGGATGATATCCGAGATTTTTATTGTTGTTAGCATTATTGATTATATCGCTTGCTGGGCTTTGGCTCACCCTTGTGTTTTTCTTGGCTCCAGATTGATGGCAGTATCTAGCGTGAAGGTAAAGGGCTTGAGCAGAGGATTCTGATAGCAAGATGATGATATTTTAGTTTATTATTGAGTTTTACATATTTTATGTTGTTGATTTATAATGATGTAAAAACTCGAATGAATGGAATAGTGGAAATATGGAGCTTATATTTTGGTTTTAAATTTTTGGGTTCCGCGTGAGCGGCTCGAGCCATGTGTTTAAGTACTTAGGTTCGGGTCGTCACAATTTCATTTGGTAGTCATTTGCTCCATTTGAAACAAGTGCAATTACAACTAGGGGGTCAAAGTGATGGAAAGTTATACGGGCCATATAGTCATTGCTAAAGCTAATAACTTCATCCCTATTTCCTGCCCTCGATCGTTTAGCCACGATGATCTCCCGAGCGTCTTAACAGGTCGGGTGAATTGTATCATGTTTACAACCCCCGCGGCCACTCGATTTCTCGGCTGGTCAACCTCAACATTACCTACTGTTTCGGAGCCTTGTTCGGGTCTTTGTAAGAAGCGGTTGAGGTGACGCCTCCTTTTAGCTTTTCGATCTCCTTTTGTAATGTCTGGCAGTTCTCCGTACTATGGCCTCCGCAGCGATGGTAACGACATTACTTCGATTTGTCGTCACCTTCTAGATTCTTGAACGCTTTGGACCATTTTAGAAATTTTCCATCCCGAATCTGCATCAGGAAGTTGGTATGAGTGTCGTTCAGGGGAGTGAGATTTATTAGCCTCCAAACGACCTGCTCGGACTTTTGCGGCTTCTTTATTGTCAGGGACCCTGACGGTTCTTGCCCTTTCTCTTTCCTTCCTCCTCGTTCGAGTGAAAGTTCTCATCCTTCTATGGTATCTTCACGTCGTTGGTTTATTCGGTCGTAATGTATGCTCGTGCCATGGCCTCGGCCTCTGCGAACGTCTGGGGACCCTTGTGAATGAGGTGTTTGAAGAAAGTTCCTCCTTCTAGGGTGGATAAGAGCGCATTCAGCTTCACCCCATCAGCCAACTTTAGGATTTGCCTACCCTCTGTTATAAATCGGGCCAAGAATCCCCTATAGCTACCCCCGGCACCCTTCTTCACTCGGGTGAGGTGCCAGGGCTGCTTCTCGATACTTCGGTTGGGGGTGAATTGCGAGAGGAAACTTGCTGCCTGCTCGCTGAAGGAGTGGATGGAATCAGTTGGTAGTCCTTAGAACCACATTATCGCGTCGTCCTTAAGCGTCAAAGGGAAGCACTGACACATGGTCATTCATTTAAGCCTTAGAGGCTCAGGTGCACGCAAATGTGATTAAGACGATCAATGGGGTCAGCACCCTTATTGTAGATATCGAGGTTTGGCATCTTGAACTTCGGAGGGAGTGGCATTGTCCTAATTTATGTCGTGAACGAAGATTGGAGTAGCCCAACTCGTTCGTTGTTTCTTCCAAAGACTCAATTCTCCACCTTTCCCAGTCTCTCCTTCACATGAGGTGGGGCCACCGTATTCTTTTCGTTGTGGTAATTTCTAAACTTGTATCGCTCTTCTACTACTCGCGATTCTGGGGCCCCCTAACCCTACGAGGTGCGTCATAACGGGGAGCCGCCTCCTGAACGACACGCTCTTGGTTGCTGTGAATGGAGTGAGAATTGCGCCTTTCTGGGCTCTCCTCCTAAACCCAAGGACCTAAGCGACCTTCAAGTCGCTGAGAGACTTTGCTACTTGAGGCAACTTGGGTCCTCGGGGTCTCGTGCTGGTCAGCTTGCTTTTTGGGTGTTTCTTTCCCTTCCCCCTATTCTCGGTTGTCGGGGTCTGAGAGGCCTTGGAAGGCGCTCTCTTCATCCGCTCGTCCATCTTTGAGTAGAGAGTTCGAATAGCTCTACTTATGGCCAACGCATGTATGACTGGATCAAGATGGTCTTCCACTCTAGCATACGCGTCAGGACCGTTGTCACATGAGGCTGCATCTTTGACAGGAGCACTTGCTTGTGCTCTTGTTTTTACCATACTTGACTTTGGGGAAAGCGTAGGAAAACTTCTCGAAGATTTTTGAAAAATGTGAAAATTTGACTTTTAGTCATTTTCCACAAACGGCACCAATGTTGCATCCTCGGATCTTGCGTACTTATACGGGTGAGGATCTGGATGAATTTGTAGACAGTTTCTGAGTACTCGAGTAAGACCCGTGCAAAACAAAGGATGAAATAAAGTGGAGAAAGAGAGTACGATGACTAAACGTAGAGTTTTTACGTGAAAAACCTTCTCTAAATGATAAGAAAAAACCACAAGATTTTGATTTGAGAACTTATTTCATTATAATATGCTTGGCTACAAGGAGATTAAAGAATATGCTCAAGTTTTTCTCTTTCTTCTCTTTCTCTCTATAATGGCTAAGGGAGTATAAATGCTGGATCTTTTATTTGGTAAATAATTAATATATTTATAGTGGTTGATCTTTCTTTTAAGAGGAGTCTACATGGCGCTAGTGTGTGTAGGGAATCCTGCCACCAACTTTACGAATCTATTTTTTCGTATCAGGAACGTTGCGTGCATGCGGGTATGGTGTGATGTCACTTCTATAGGGTCGCGTATTCTGCTGGCCATCATTCCTTCTGTAACCTGACAAGGTCATGCACTAAATCTCTAGCAAGCCGATTTGTATATGGGGTGGCATCCAAGGCCCATCCCGAGTCCACGTGCTTGAGTGGACTTTAAATCCATTGCGCTACACAGGTTAGCACTGGCGCCTGGACCTCTTGGGGCTATTAGGTTTCTATGGCATTAGGGCCCAATTTCAGGGGAATGAAAATAAATTATTAAAACATATATACTGATCATACATCTTAAGAGTAAATACAATTATTAATATTTTACTAATTGATTTTATCATTAGTGAGACAATACTATTAGAGTATAGTTTATTTTCGCCTAAACTGTATCCACCACCGAAAATCACGCTGAAGGGGGGAACGAATTGTGGTTTATTCACTTCTTCTTTCTTTCTTTCTTTTTTCTTAGTAAAATATAAACTTATGTGATAGCTCTCTTCTCCAGGAGTACTTGAAATCCTCCTATAGTATTTAAAGAAAAGAAAAAAAACGTTGATCATTCAATAGTTCAAGTAAGATGTATCAGCCTCAACGTATTACATTTATTAGCATCATAAAATCTTTATTATAATTGTGATGCATCCAACATCCAAATTTAACCACGAGTAACTGTATGAATTGTCTTGTATGCATTTAGAGGTCATCTGAATAATTATCTATCCGGTTTCCATGAGACGCGTTTATACCTGAGTTGGAAATCGTTGTGCATGTAGATTTTTTTTTTATCTACGGTTGTGTATTGGTTTGGACTTTCTTGCGGTGATTCAAAGGAGTCTATCACAAAAAGGGGATTGGTGCTGACAATTATGAAACAGCGAAGTGAAAAGAGAAACTTTACAAAGGAGAAGAAGAAAGAATTTGGAAAATTAGAGATATATATATATATATATATCGTAAATACAATATTTATTCATCAAGAGCTACCTCCTAAATGCCTGCCTCAACATATTTGTTAAGATGATGGCTATTGCTACTTATCATGTCATTTTTTTATTGTTTCTATCCAAGCTAGTCCCGTCTTTGCTATTGGCTTTTCGTTGTTGCCTAAGATGTACTAATGATAAGTTCTTTGTGCACAAATACACCCGGTAAAAAATAGGCTTGTCCTTAGTCTTGCAAGGTAGGTAGTCCTCATGAATGACATGAACATCTTTCCAAAGAAACATCTTTTCTTTGTCATATTTGTCCTCTAGCTGACGGAGGTAACCCAATACCATATCTTGGTGAATGTTGTGGAAGAAAAAACTTTTCCGTTTGAATTACAAATGCTTCATCATGATCATCGTGGATTTGTAAAATTAAAGTAGCTACTTTTTGAGGTCCTATCTGCTTCTTTAGGAGATGCATGGAAGACATGGTGTATTTCTAGGGTTGAACAAATTTTTTGTTTGAATTGCCCAAAACGCTAGAATCAAATCATCTCAAATTGCAAATAATAATTAAATATATGCGAGGTTTGGTTGTAGCTCGATTTTTCATCTAAATCGTATTTTCAATTTAGTTACGATTTAAAAAAATAAATCAAATTGAAACAAATCAAATTATGTACTTATATGTGTTTGAGTATGTGAGCACACATACACATATATTAAACGTAATTTTTTATCGTAACTAAAGATGTTACATCTCAATACATTACATAAAATATTAACACTTAATTAATAGTTAATCATGGTGCACTAAAAGCCTTTATACGTAATCAAATTATTAAAAACAATGCAAAATTATTTCAATTTCTCATGACACAACAAGCATCTCAAGTCTTTTCATGGTTTGATGAGTCACTTAGGGTCAATCAAAAGCCTCATTAGGACCACTATTGAAAATAATTGAAATAAATCTCAAATATAACATGATAAAATTAGATCAATAAAATAACTCCCAATAATAATTGCCCTGCATTTGAACAAAGCTCAAATGCCTCAATTTTGGAAGTGTTCAATTTAAAATCTCAAATGTTTTTCAAATGAAGGCTCACAGAAACACAATGCAACACCATATAACCATCGATTGGAATTATATGCACCTTAGACTTAAGCAATGACTCACTCTGTCATCATACATTCAGATGGTTCAACGGCACTAACTCTAACTCGATTGATAGTGCCAAAGAAGTTTGGCCAGAACAGGAGAACAAGGCGACCAAGTCTTAGCTAAAGGATGCATCAACATTTAACCATAGCAAAGACTATTGATCTTTCATTTAATTACAAAGTGATATGTTTGTCCAATATAGATTAAAACTTATTATACAAAAAAGGTACCAAAAATACTTAAAAAGTATGGCTACAAAAAAGGGAAGCTGATTGAACAATCCTCTGACTCCCAATGTTGATTAGGAAAGAGGTACATTTGCCCTTAACCTAAGATATATAGCCAATCATGAATGATCTTCCTCCCAACTACTCTTTTGGTCATTTGCCTAAAAATACTCTACTAATCCACCTTCACACGAGATCGACTAAATTTATTAAGACACAAAGAAAAAATTTTATTTAAAAAGAGAAAAATAATTCTATAAAAAGTGGCAGATACAGTTAACGATTTTCATTTATTGCAAGAAAGAAGAGGAAGAATTCCGAATGGAAACTCAACTATCCCATCAGTAGAGTCTAATATTCTTAGTGGCAAGTGGATGACACTATGATCAAAGCCTTATTCCTTACTTAAATGTCAAGTGCAACTTGGTATCCCAAGTGACAAGGGATATACCTCCCATAGGCTATGTCAACCCCACTGAACTCTATTGACAAGCTCAATCCCTAGATATCATATTGCCTAATGCAAGAGTCTTACAGTAGAATTCAAGAGTCAATAAACCTCTAAACCTCTTACTTACCTCAAATAGATATCAACTTATCTATGACAATATTTTTTCATAAAACAACACTTGAGCCCTTCACCATGTTGATTGTGGTGTGTATGACTTAGGTAGCAATATTCGGACTCGGTTCATGCATTATTACCACCGCTCTAAATAGACCTCAATTCGGGTATGCATCATGCCACCATATATGAGAATGGTTAGCTACACTTTATCTATCAAGATAATTAATCATACTCTTCCTTTTATTTTTAAAGGGGTTTAGATTCTAAGTCTTTTTTGAAAAAAATGATCCCAAAGGAAGCAAGATATAGCAATGTCCTTCATCCTCCATCATGGGGGAGGCGTGTTAAATAGGCAATAAAGCTAGGCAAATTCGACATCTAGATCTAGCCCAAGTCACCACTAATGGGGTTGACTTTATTGTTGAATGCACGGTACCATGGCTTTGCAAGCTAGAAGAAAGCTATTTGATAGAAGCCAACCGGTGGAGATGGATGCTATACAAATATGGGGTTTCAACAACATAGAAAATGGAACGGAAAGTTCCCTTCATATCTGCTAAAAAAGAAGAATGATTGTACTCCGTCCAATTTGACTTTCCCACCAATTTGCCTTCCCCACCTCAAAAAATATGATCAAATATGATTTCTAACAATCATACTCTAAATATTGAAAAAATGCTCAATGTAGAATTTAACAATTTACAATAACTTTGGGTTGGTAACCTCAAGATACTTTGGGTTGGTAAGTGGTCTTCATATACCATTTACAATGTAGAGTTCACTCTTCATAGCGTCAATGTTAAAAGGATGTAGGAAACATATAGGGAACTTAGGCATGGCTTGTCATGCTAGCTGTTGACACTCTTGGGTGGACCATGTCCACCCAATACTCATTAGAGCAATTATACTTTCTAACCAACCCCAAAAGGTATATATTTGTTCTTAGTAATGCATGAGAGTATGGTGCAATTTTAAGTAATAGGTTAAAATTCTATCTATAAATAATTGTGTAATAATATTAAAAATTTACTAGATAATAGCAAAAATACAATATTTTACTTCCATAAACTCTAAAAAAAATAAAAATCAAAGGATTAGATTTTCAAATTTTTTAAATAAACTAATGTAACGATGACAATTAGTTTGGGAACCGGTTATGATCGAATATAATATTTAAAAATGGTCGATAGAATATTCTGAATTCCCTTGGATTTGCTTCTATGCTAGTAATGATCGATCCTTGCGTTGGCTTTGACAGTATATGTATATTTTATTGGTATTCTATGGATAAGTATATGAGAGTGTATGAAAATTTTACGGTATCCGGGCGAATGAAAGTTCATGAGATCTTAGAATAGTCTATAATTTGTCGATACTTATTCCATTTTGGAGGTTAATGTCGTTGATATTAAGGAGTGATACTTATAACCTAGAAATCATCGTAGATGACGATATTAAAAATATTATTGGTAAGGGATATCGAAGATTGTATAAGCATACTACGGGTATAGCTTTTGGGAAGACTGTATGGGTAGTGGGAATAATATGGATATTGGGTAATATTGTGGTACTTACCCAACCATTAGAGGTGTAAAAATACGGTATTTGGTTCACTTTGGCAGAATAAGATCTATGAAGATTATTATTATCTCGCACAGTGAAATTTATTATTATCTCGTACAAGTATGACCTTGTATTGAATTGATAATCGAATTTGATGGAGTCCATATTGTATTCCAAATATCCAGTTGTTCATATGACATTTGGGTCGTAAATATGATATGTTATTTAGTTTAAGATAGTGTTTGGTATATCGCATATTTTTATTGATTTTATACATTTGATATTATTATCCGAGATAATTATTTGTATTCCTATATTGTTCATTATATTTATTTATAGGGTATTCGACTCACTTTTATATATTTTTTGACTCAAGATTGAAGAGATATTATAGGTGCTAGTCAAAATCTATGGGATTATTGTTGAGTATTAGATAGCAACGATTTTGAAGTTAGTGGTATATGAGCAATAGTGAAAAATATTTCTTTTATTTTGAGTAATTTATGATTACGGATATTATATTAATTGATATATTTATAAGGATCATTATAGTATGATAATTTTTAGTATTTTGATAATTTTGAGCTTATATAACAACTTTTAGTAAGATAATAACTTTTTGGGTAATAATCATATGAAAAATTAGTCAATCATTTTAAATACCGGCATATCACCTATATAAAAGTAAAACCCTCTAGCATAGAAATGGTATCATAAAATCATAGGAAATTTAGATAATTTAGATTTATTAATATAAAAATTTGAAAAATATTGATTTTTTTAGGCAGAAAAAAGTACTTTTGAACACATCCTACAACATTCAAATATACATTCCAAGAGTTTAGGAATTTGTCATTTAAAATACATCCTCTCATAGGAAAAGTTGAAGTCACATAGTACTTTTATCTAAAAAAATTATATCTTTCTGTTGCATCATCGGATCATGGTTATAGTACGGACTCAGATCTGAAAGCAAAGCAACATCAAAGAGATTGAATGAGCATCGGGGAAGAGAGAAATAACAACACACAACGTTTTTACGTGAAAACCCTCTTCTGAATGAGAGGAAAAAAACCACAAAACCGATGGTCCAGGTAAACTTTCATTATGTAGCTAGGTGAGTACAAAGAGTGGAGTACACGTGAAACTCAAAGTTTACTAAGTGCTTTCTGATTACACTGGGAGGAAAACTGACTATCTCTCTCTTTGTGTGCATTAATGCTAAAGTGGAAGCCGAATCTTTTGTTAGGTTTGTCTTGAATACTCATATAGGGGCTTGGATATCCCATGTGGAGTGTCCATGTGGCCTAGCGTGTGCTGGCTGTCCCGCAACTAAATCTACAAGTCTGCTCTGTAGTGTCAAGAAGATTGCGTGTCTGTAGGCTGATTGGCTGACTCTGTAAGATGTCACATCACGCATGCACTGGAAGTCGTTACTCTTTGTGCAGGTCGCGTGTTGTAGAAGTTGTACGTGCTATTGCAGAAGTTAACTTTTCAGACCAATCCGGCTTTTTGGGTTTCATGGAATGTGTGCTTATGTTCTCGGGTCTCTAAAGCCAACCTAGCCTCATGGACCAAGTCACCCATTTGGGCCGTTCGCCCATATCATCGGGCGCCTAGAGTTAATCTGGACTCTCGGACTATATTAGAGCTTCTGGGTCTTTTTTAGACTTGGACCCGTTTTATGGAAATGGGCCTCTTAATTGGACATTAGGTGTTTACTATTCATCACTTTTTATTTTTTTGGTCTAAGGTATTTTAGAATATCTAGTGCTTTAATGACTTTAGCATTAGAGGGTGTGTTAAAGAGTTAGTTTTGAATTTTTTAACTTTTATTTATATTTATAGCATATAAAATTCAGATTAAAAAATTTAAAAACTAATTATAAAATTTCTCGAGATAAAATTCTGCACCAAATGCGCCATTCTAGATGCGGCACCGTCCCCACTTTGGCAGTTCGGGCTACTTATTCTTGATTTTCTTCCGGGAAACATCTTTTTAGCAACTAGCAAGCAATCGCCTCACGCGAAGATTCTATCCCCAACAACTATCGCCGGCCGAACATTTACTCAAAAGGCATTGGTAATTCTGAGTGAACCATCTACGTACCGTACGCGCTTTTAGCTTTCCAACATCAACGTGTAACTATCCACTGGCGTGTCGACACGATGACCGTCACTCGGACAGCACCATTTTCAAATGGTCAACCGGAGTTCCTTTTTCACGTAGCGGGTTGCTATCGCCTACCAAAGTGGGAAAGGAATTAAAAATCATTCAACGACGTTGAGCGAATCTTATCGAGCTTCGACAAATTCACTGATCTCTCTCTCTCTCTCTCTCTCTCTCTCAATCTCGTGAGAGGGCGCTGCCTATCATTTCGGATTTTGCTCTTCGAGTCTTGTTTTATTTCAGGTGAGTGATGATCATATCTTTTCTTAAACTATGAATACGGTGACGGTCCTTTTATTTCGATGGCAGTTTTGTCGCAATTGTGCGAGGACGTGTTCAATAGTTTCGTAGAAGTCATATTTTTAACATAATTGTTCATTTTACGTGTGATATTCGGTTGCATAACAAATGAAATTCGATTGCGATTTCGCTTGGTTTGGGTGCGGTTTGATCGCTATGATTGTGTTCGAATTCGTATCTGCAAGCACTTCGGGGAATCCAGATTTCTATTTTGTGCTCGAGTTCATCCGCATTCCATGAATTATATTCTTTGCGGTTGAATTTGAAATCTGTGCAGTTGATTTAAAACCTTGTTGCTAAGAAATTTGTGCCTTTCGTTTAGATATTTATATCCTTTTTGTGGCTGTGTTTGTGTTGTGTTTTTCCCATAGAATTTTCTGTTTTTGGTATACTGTTTAATTGAAGCGCGATGATTGCTGTTGAGCTTGCTTAACCTTTGGGATAGGGGAAGCTAGATTAGACCACAGGAATTGTGGAGTGACTGCGACTTTTTATTTGAGGTCACGAAAAGGTGTAGGGAAGGGAACATAGAAGAAATGGAAAATTGCAACCTTTATATTTCTTCTGCAACAGTTTAGACAGGGGTTTTGGAAGCAACCATCAAGGATTAAAAAGGCAAGATGTGTTTCCTATTATGCTTGTTTCCCTTGTTTGGATGTTAGTTGAAGGGAAATCATTTTCTCAATTGTTATCCATCGATCTAAGGAAATTCAAAATTTATAATAATTTCTGAAGTTAGCTGTCCCCCAAAACATATTTCTACCAAGCAACACTACTACTAATTCTTGTTCAATAGGTTCCCCCTAAGGGGCTACAATGGACATTTAGAAAGTATGAATAATGGTGGAGGCTCTACTTCTTCCTGGCTGATGTCACATGCACAGGTATCCCTGCAGTGTGTATCTCTGAACTGCTTGCTGTTGTTGTATTTCAAAATCTTGGAATGTGAAAGACGTGATGGTAACACTAAGACATGAATTATCTTTCTCTTTTTTCATCAAGCAAACAATGGAGGATGCTTTTCACTTTCCCTTTCGACTAAAGCACTAAAAGTTCTGGATGTTGTGTAGAGAACCACTTTCCTAGTGACCCTACCAAATATGGAATCTAAAATGAGGAACAGCTAGTGGAGTTGAATCATATAACGTTTGTATGGTTTAGTTGCAAATTTTCTTGTCCTCTTCCCCTTACTTGTGTTGCTTTTCTTGCCTTGTCCATTACAATCATTCTCTCTCTCTCTCTCTTTCCATCATCATCATCTATCCTCCCCCTTTCTTTTAGTTCACATACTATTTTGTACCTGAGTTTGTTGTCATTGTTCTTGATTGCTGCCTGTGGATAGTATGGAAATAGCATTCTTTCATTCTCCTTATGCTTAAAATGATCTACCTTTTAGCATTGCACCAACCTCCCCTTGTTGTTTTCTTTTTTGTCCTTCCTGAATGAAATATGTATTTTCATTAAATTACCACTGGTAAATTTATCTTTCCCATCTAAACCTATGGAGTCCTCACAATTTTTTTTTTGTTTTTTTTGAATTTTCAGATGCAAAAGCAGTGGTGGGCTATTTTGACATTTTTAATTGTGAATTCTTGGGCATTTTGAGAAACATAGATAGATATTCTGTATGAATACACTTGCGATGGAGTACATTTTATAGAACATTTAAATGTCACATGGAAGTTGCATCGAAGATTGGCTGTATATATAATTCTTGCCATTACTGTTCGATCAGCTCCAATTTCAATAGGATTAGTATTTCCCTGGGTGTGAAACTGTGTGAAGAGCTTCATCCTTTATATTTATCATAATTATTCATAAAGAATGAAGCTTTTATCCGATGACTAAATAGGACTTAGCAATTTCCTTATCAGAGAAGCATTGCTTGAACCTCCTTAATTTCTAAGAGACAGAGAGGTTCCAAGCAGCCAATGTTACTAAATTAGAATTATTGATCCAAGGGAGTAAATTCTTTTGTATGACAAAACTTTAATGCATTGATGCTTGCTATAGGTTAAAAGTAGTTTTGTCTTCTTGTTCTCAAGGGGATGGTTATGGTATTCATGATGGGGAGAATCAATTCTACCAGCACTGGATGAGAAACATGTGTTGGAATAAATTTCAATTTAACTGTACAACAGGACTTCTCCTGATATACTTATTATCAATAGGTTTTATACAGAATCTGGAGCCTATTCAAGTTACTCTCTCTCTCTCTCTCTCATTTATAATCCCTTCATTTAGTAATTAAAAATTGACCGTATCAACCAGTTTCAGCTTCACGTAGCATCTGTGCTTTTAATGTAGTATGGGGACAAAGTGGCAGTTTTAGAGTTTGTTGCATATGGTGCTTTAGTGGGTTGCGTAAACCTTTCTAAGGGATCCAACCTCTCTTAGTTTATATGAAATAATTTGCTATGTTTGTGAGTTTGGTTGGTAATCTTGGAGAATTTGGACATTTTCCTGTTTTGTTGTCTGTTTAGATCTAACATAAAGCAGTTATTGTTGAATGTTCAATGAGGAAGTGCTTTGATTTGGTTGTGACTGCACGTAATATGATAAGATTTTTCTCCATAGTTTTTACAATATAAAGTTGACCCATCTGCAAAGGTATTTAATTTTTTTTTTTTTTTTGTAATTTGAGAGATGATTTGTTTTGAAATTGAAACCAGTCCAATATAAATGTTGGATTTTGTTAGGTTTAATGGGATTAAAGGATAGGCTTTGTTTTTGTACTTATGTGGTTATTCTTTGCTTTTGGTTGAACTTGTTTTAGAATAGGGTTATCTTTGTGTCCTTAGAGCCTGGCTGACACAGCCTAGAGGCTTTGCTGAGATGTTGGTTTTGAAAATCAATTTGACAAACTTGAGGGTTTAATTTGATTGGGTGGGTGACCTGTTAAATATATGTTGGATTAATTTTAGTTTTTAGGAATTAAGTATGAGTAATGTTGAATTTTATGGTATACTCTTTATAAAGATATGTTTTTTGTTTTCTATGTGGCGATATATTAAGAGCCTATAACTTTTAAAATTTTTGTCTTGTGATTAGTATTAAAGACTTTTATTTTAAACACCCGAAGCCTAAGTTAAGAATATTCTTGGAAGGTCTATTTTTTTTTTAAGGCAATCCTCTTACCTAATATAGTCTTTTGGGAGCTCTCTATGGGTCAAAAGTTTCTAGCCCCATTTTGTTTTGATCGATGAAAAGTCCTTGCTACTGATTTTGTTTGATGATCATCTCTTAGTTTATGATAGACTTATTTGAGCTGCACTATGCTCTATCACTCTAG
>JAOVVI020003089.1:0-19742 GCA_028571085.2 Nepenthes alata | reverse complement strand
TTATATACTTTATTATATTTATGTAATATATATTTAATTTTATATATTATATTAAATATTTATTAAATATATATTTTTTATGATAAAAATATATATTATCATAAATAATAATTTAGAATAATATCTATAATATAATATATATATGTATGTAAAATGAATATCTTTTTTATTAAAAATGGTAAAAAAGTTATTTTTATAAATATTTATCTTATTCCTCGTACTATTATTCAAATCAAATAATAAATTATTAATTCTCATATTATTTTATTACTGTAAATCAAATATAAAAATAATAATTTTTAATTTTATTCTCTTCTTATTATATTTTCTAAAATTATTATTTTATTTTTATTTTATTTTATTTTAATAATTAAACATATAGTAAGATATAAGAAAAAGGGGACAAAAATTAAAGAGTAAATACCTCCCCTCCCCTTCATTTAAAAAAAACCGAAGTTGGACGCCGTCGCCCATGACAGCTCACGTGATTTTCATGCTTGCTAGTCAACGTTTTTTATTGAGAAACGCAAGTTCTCTGCCCCGCAACGCGGCTTGTATTAAATAGCCGCCGCTTTCATCCACCTGAAAATTGCGTCCAGCTACACGGCTAGTCAGATACCCGGGAGGCTTCGCCGCTATTTCAATAAAAAAAGTTAACATATAAAATTTAAATTTTTAAGAATATTTCATAAATAAATAAATAAATATTAATTTTAATTTTTTTAGTTATTTTTAAAAAATAATTAAATAATATATTTTTTATTAACAGACAAGCATTACACTAATTAAAGATTCATTAAGAACATTTATTTAATTGTTCCTAAAATATATCGCCCATTCAAGGAGAAATAGAAATTATTCGTAGGTTTGCACAGCAATTTTGACAAGGTAAAAGACTGTATTACCAAAATTGAAGGCTTTATTTAATATTCTTAGGATCAACTCCCGAGTTGTACCCAATGTTCAAGGAATCTAATAATTTTGATACATAGGCAGCAGGTTTGGTTGCTACAATTTAAAAATGAGTGATTGAAATTAGACTTTATTCTGTTAGAATGAGAAGGCATTAGGTCCTAACTTACAGTGATGGAGATATTCACAATATTGATATAACTATATGAGTTTTTTAACATATGAAATCTATTTATGATGTTATATATCTATTTGTAATGTTTATATAGACTATTTAGTTAATTAGTGTTGATGGATGGATATCAATGAACAGAATGTATTGTGTTACTCCTCAAAAATGCTCTGTGTCACTTTCTAATTACTCCTTTCTGAATCATCTTATTCAAGAAAAATCAAATTACGAACTGCCGGTAAACAATCTAGGCACCAGAGTTTTGTCGAAACAAGTCAAGATTCAATGACTTGTCAAATGGTGTTTCGCATACGAAGCGTGGATCCAGAACCAGCTCAGAGAGTACAACTCCGTGGATTTTGCTCGAGAGGCAAACAAAAAGGGGAGAAAAGACCAGATGTATTCAAAAAAGTCATTACGATTTATTATCGTGGCTTGATTCTGCCTCCTTACAATTGACAAGTTCTACTATCAGAATTTCAATCTCATCAACAATGCGTGTTTATCTGATCAGTTTCCATGATCAAAATCTCCAAATAGCTTTCAAATTACTATAACACTACCATTGATTTGCGTAATATGACAATAACAAAGGTTAGACAACTACAGTATTCATCGGTAAGATCTGAGGATCGCTCCACAGAAAGTACAAATAACGGCACGCCATGACTTCCAGTAAAACGGCACGGCGCAGAACCGCGTGGAGGTTTTCATATCAGCGACGCTCGCTCCGCCGCCGCACCGGGAGCACGTCCCCGCCGCCGGTTTACTGCTTCTCACTTGCCGCGTCTGATCCACTAGAAAGCAGAAACACACCATCACTTTTTGAATTTCGAGACGGTTTTGTGCTTTCTCGAAGCGTTTTACGCGTATCAGTTCGCTGGTTCCGCAGGTGACAGTTGCCAGGCAGACTGCAGAGGTTTTCGCAAGCTTTGTAATCTAAAGGCATTTAAATAGGCGAATTAATTCCTACCAAAAAAAAAAGAAAAATAAAAACGGAGGGATTCGGAAAATTTTCATTCAGCCTCCTCAGTACGGAAATGGAGAGGGAGAGAGAGAGAGAGAGAGGTGGTCCTGCAATGTGAAGCACCTGTTTCATCTTTTTTATTAAGCAATCTTTTTTTATAAAATTTGTATTAGAAAAAAGAAAAATAGTAAAAAAAAAAAGGAAAATAAAACGTAAAGTAGATACTTCGCGTTTAAGTAATCAAAATATTTTTATTTTTTTAATTTTTATGAAAATAATTGATGTCTATAGTGGGATATAGACGGTACACGTGGAATGATTATGACCGTTGACAGGCGGCATGGATATCATGTTTCAACTACAGACAGTGACTCGTCGTGGAAGCTAATTGGGCCTTGTGGACCGGTCTCGGGCCTTCCTGCCCAACTTCAGAACTCGCGTTTCACAGCAAAGATATAAGGCCCCCCTTTCAATTAACATGAAGTTGAACGACGACGTTACTTTAATATTTAATTGAAATAATGAAATAATATGAAATTAATATAGAATAAAAACAGAACAATGATAATTAAAAATAAATTAAAATAAACATTGTATTATTTAACTTATATCAAAGAAGAATTGTTTCATCTGAAACTCAGATTTTAATAAAATGAATCGTAATTAAAGAGTTTTTTTTTATAATAATATTTTTTATTTGCTAAATTTGACATAATTTAAATTTCTACGTAAAAAATACTTTTTTAAAAGGGCCCAATAGGCTAGACAAAATTTTCATAATTAGTCTAAGATGACTAAAGATATTTTTATCAGTATCATTTTAGAAGATAATATCATAAAAATATTTATTATTGTTGCGTTTCAGATTTTAGGGTCTGATACAACACAAATATTTGAGGCTATAAAGATGTAGAGAGGGAGAGAAGGACACCAGAGTTTACGTGAAAAATTTCCCCTTGAATGAGGAGAAAAAACCACGAAACTCAAGAGCTTAAAAATGCTTCACTATGGATGAAAGAATTACAAAATACAAGTTTATGGGAGTATCTTCCCTTTCTCTTTCTAGTCTCTCTCCTTTCTGGATCTCAAGAGCATTTTCCTTCTTGTCTTGAAAGAGGAAAGAAGCCCCCTTGAATAGAGTCTTTGCTAGGTATTTATAGTGGAAGAATATCATTTAAGAGTAGTCCACGTGGCAGCCGGTGTATGGCTGGGAAGCTGTCCACTTGCCCTGCCGGCTGCGTCAGGCTCGTTGGGAAGCTGTCTACCTGTCCCGCTGGCTATGTCAGGCATGTTGGCGTGTGCAGGGAGGCAAGTCGTCGGCGCCGTTAATTGGGCCTTACCGTGTCAGGCATGTAGACCCTTGATGTAAGTCTTGAAGTGACAAGGGGTGCTCTGAGTGTCATTATACACTGTGGAGGCGGCGTTTTACTGTGGTTACGTGTTCCTTGGTAATAGCGAAGTTGCTTAGTTGGCGCTCGCGGCCGTGTATGAAATAGTCCTCATCCTTAAGCAACGTGTCTTGTCCCTTTGTGAGGTTGCGGACTCGTTGAGGGAGACAGTTCTCGGACGTTAACTGCTCTCTTAATGATTGAAAGATCTTTGGTTCCTTGTGGAGAGTCATCGGGTCTTTGCTGACCTCTCGGATTAATCTGGGGCCTGAAGGAACGTCTGATGTCCTCGGGCTTTTTGGTCACAGTGTACCATCTGAGTTGGCATACTTGGTCATTTTGGCTCCTTTGTGTGGAGGCGCCAATGTTGTCCTTGTCTGCTAGAAGGTCCTCTGGTCCTTTTCCTAGTCCTCGGGTTCGTGGGGCTAGGGTTCTCAGACGTTTCTCAGATTTACTTGATGATGTCAGCCCCTTGTAGCGTCCTCGAACTCCTTTCGGTTAAATGGGCCTCTCATACTTTTGTCGCTTCTTGGGCTAGCCTGTTTTCTTGGTCCATTGCCGTGTCTTTGGGCCTTTCTTTTGGGCCGTATTTTATAGACCCTAATATTAGGACCCAATAATTATTAAAATTAAATAACTTAACTTTTTTATTTTTAAGCCTTTAAAATATTATTTAAAGTCAACTACTACTTAATATATTCTAATCTATTAATAAGGTAAATGCGAGTTGCAATAATAATTTTAAGTGTAACATGCCACTCAACAATGTATCTATATCCTAGAAGATTTGGGGGTCGTGAATCAGATTTTTATGTTGGGTCGATCTGATATGAATCTGATTTTCATAACCTTGAACATTAATTTTGCACAATACAACTGAAAATAAGAGGTCATAGGACGGTAAAAATTGCTCTCACCATATATCTTTCGACGCTCAAGTCAAATATCTTTATGAGAGAATAGAAAGATGTAAAGATGATACGTAGATATATGTATCGATGGATCGAGTACTTGAGTGCACCCAATTGATAAACGGCTTAGAGTTACACGGGTAGAGAAGCGGCTTAGAGGTACGTTCAGTGGAAGGACAACTTAGAAGTACGCCTACAGAGAGGCGACTTAGATTCACTATTATAAATTGTACGACTGTCTAAGGATTACTGTAGCACTCTAAAGGGATGGTCAGTCATTTAAATGGAAGATCTTTCGGAAGGAGAGCCTTTATTTGATGGATTCCTGGAGGGATTAGGTGGAAGGTTTTTTGAAAAAATTGGTGATTGGAGTCTCTATCCCTTCCCTGGCCTCCTCCCTTTTATAGATTCTCCTCCTCTCTCCTCTTCCCGTAGGAATGAAAAGGTATTTATAGATGTGAAGGGCGGTTGGATTATCTCTATCTAATGACAACCACCCATGAATAGAATGAGACAGTTGTGTTGACCAGTTGATAATGGTAGGTTGCTTCCATGTGCGGGAAGTGAGTGGTTGTGTACGACGGTTATTTTATAGAGATTTATCCAGCCAGTTATGGTGAGTTATATGGTATATAGGCTCACTTTCGGAGTCAGAATTGTTAAGTCGCTGGATTAAATTAGTAGTGGTTGTCGACTGGGGCTTACTTAAACGTTTTATGGGCTTCCAATTATACTTGATCTTTATTTTATTCATGGACCTTCTTCTTAGGTTAGATTTACCGAACCCATCACCTTTAATATTTAATTGAAATAATAAAATAATATGAGATTAATATAGAATAAAAACATAACAATGATAATTAAAAATAAATTAAAATAAACATTGTATTATTTAACTTACATCAAAGAAGAATTGTTTCATCTGGAATTCAGATTTTAATAGAATGAATAGTAATTAAAGAGGTTTTTTTTATAATAATTTTTTTATTTGCTAAATTTCACGTAATTTAAATTTCTACCTAAAAAATGTATTTTTAAAAGGGCTCGGTAGGCTAGACATATTTTTCATAATTAGTCTAAGATGACAAAAGATATTTTTATCAGTCTCATTTTAGAAGATAATATCATAAAAATATTTATTATTAAAATTAAATAACTTATCTTTTTTATTTTTAAGCCTTTAAAATATTATTTAAAGTCAACTACTACTTAATATATTCTAATCTATTAATGAGGTAAATGCGAGTTGCAATAATAATTTTAAATGTAACATGTCGCTCAACTATGCATTTATGTCCTAGGAGATTTGGGAGCTCCTAATAGAGGCATTTTAATTGGGAATTGTTAAATTTTTATGAATTATCTTATATTTGATGATTAGCATATAATTTAATTATTAAAAAAATATATAATGTTTTTTTAAAAAAAATTTACGTTTAAAATGTGGAAATGCTAAAATATTTATATTTTAAAAATTAAAAATAGATATGTATTATTATAGTTTTAAAAAAATCTAAAAATTAAATGTAACCTATTGAATAAAAAAATCAGGGGATCGAACGGTCAGCTGCATTGCAGTTGGAGGGAGTGCCTCGTTCCCTCGATCGTTAAGCTTTTCGAAAAAAAAATCAGTTATTTATCAAATTCTCACATGTTCATGAAGCAGATATCGAAACTCCATTACAGCTCTTTCGTCTTCCAATCCCCCGAAGAATCCCAAATCCTCAGCCTCTGTAAGCTAGGCTCCCTTTCTGAAGCTCTTCGACTGCTAAACTCCACAGACCGAGAGAAAATATCGGCAGAGACACTCTTATACGCTTCTCTCTTACAAACATCTACCAAAACACAATCATTCCTGCACGGCCTGCAAATCCATGCCCATATAATTAAGTCGGGTCTTCAAAATGATCGATTTGTAGGAAATAGCTTGTTTAGCCTTTACTTCAAATTGGCACCGAATTTCGGCGAGGCTAGGAAGGTGTTTGATGGGTTGTTTGTGAAGGACGTGGTTTCTTGGACTTCCGTCATATCAGGGTATGTTCGTGTTGGAAAACCCGTAGAATCACTTGAATTGTTTTGGGATATGCTAGATTTTGGCGTGGAGGCCAATGCGTTTACTTTATCTGCTGCTGTTAAGGCGTGCTCGGTGCTTCGGGATTTGAAACTCGGTCGATGCTTTCATGGAGTCGTTTTGAGACAACGGTTCGATTCCAATCTCGTAATTGCTAGTGCCTTGATTGACATGTATGGAAGGAGTGATGAATTGGACGATGCACGCCAGGTGTTTGACGAATTACCTGAACCAGATGCTGTTTGTTGGACTTCGATCATATCGGCCTTGACAAGGACTGATCGGTTTGAAGAGGCTTTTGGCCTCTTCTACGCCATGCAGAGGAAGTATAGATTGATCCCAGATGATTTTACATATGGTTCATTGTTGACCGCTTGTGGGAATTTAGGGCGATTGCAGCAAGGGAAACAATTACATGCTAAGGTCATTACCGAAGGATTTTGTGGGAATGTAGAAGTAGAGAGTAGCCTGGTAGACATGTATGGAAAGTGCAGGAAGATTGAAGAGTCACGGCGTGTCTTTGACAGGATGCACAACAAAAATTCAGTCTCTTGTTGTGCACTGCTTGGCGGGTACTGTCATAATGGGGACTTCAAATCTGTTATTGGGCTGTTCAGGATCATGGAAGTCTATGATCTTTACAGTTTTGGAACTGTGCTTCGTGCCTGTGCAGGTTTGGCTGCTGTAAGACAGGGGAAGGAGGTTCATGGCCAATACTTGAGGAAGGGTGGTTGGAGGCATGTCATTGTTGAATCAGCTCTAGTTGATCTTTATGCAAAATGCGGTCACATTGATTATGCACAAAGAGTTTTTGTTCATATGTCAGTCAAAAATTTGATAACTTGGAACTCAATGATCTGCGGTTTTGCTCAAAATGGTAGAGGAGATGAAGCAGTGGATGTATTTAATAGGATGGTTGAAGAAGGTGTTAAACCAGACTACATTAGTTTCGTTGGGGTTCTCTTTGCTTGTAGTCATGCAGGTCTGATTGATCAAGGGAGGCAATATTTCACTTCAATGTCCCTGAGATATGGGATTCGACCCGGAGTTGAGCATTTCAATTGCATGGTAGACCTTCTAGGCCGTGCAGGGTTAATAGAAGAAGCTGAAAATGTGATAGGCCAAGCTAATGGTAAAGACATTTCATCTCTATGGCCAGCTATCCTGGGTGCTTGTACCACCTGCAGGAATTTGACTGCAGCCGAACGTGTAGCAATGAAAATGATGGAACGGGAACCGGACAACCACTTGAGCTACATACATCTTGCTAATGTCTATAAAGGTGCTGGACGATGGAGTGATGCCTTGAAGATGAGGAAACTTATGAAAGATCGAGGCGTGGAAAAGATGCCTGGTAGGAGTTCTGTTGAATCACAGAACAGTTTGGGGAACTTTGCTTTGAGCTATATGAATAGAAAAAAGCAGTTGGGTATCTGTAATTTTGTCATTGATTAACTGGTGAAAATAGAGATCTGTCTATTATATTAATGCTGCCTCTGTGGTGTGTACAATAAAAATCCTTCATTGCTTCATCCCAAATGTTCCAATTGTGAAGAACTGAAGCATCTTCCTCAGATTTATCTTCTATATTCAGAATCAGAATGTAGCTGCTATCTGTCGAGCAAATTTCATCTCTGGAATTTTTGTAAGAATCTCTAACTTGGTTGAATAAGGAGTCTTTTGATTTGAATCTCTCCGCATATTAACTGGCTATAGATCTGCTTCACAACTTCAATCACATTGGAATTTTGCTTAGTCACAAGAGTTATGTGGGTAAAAATTGCATCCCGATAAGAAAGTTCAGCAATGTCTATGGCTTTATCAAGCATTCCATGCTCTACTAATACAGGTGCATCATTGATGCATGGGTAAACCCATCTGCCTAGCATTTTTATTTCATAGCATTAGATATCAATTTAACATCTGTGACCATTCAAATGTCAACGTAAGAAAATTGATTATATTATTTGAAGCAACTGTATTTGGACTGCCCTCCAATTCTTTCAGCCTTCTCATACATTTCTTTTGCTCTCTCCAACTTTCTTCCATTGTTGTATGCCTTAATGAGGAAGTCAAGATTATATGTTTTGCAGCCATGCTGCCATCTTCTAGTTGGGGGAAAAGAACTCGTTGCTTGCTTGAATCTAAGAGGTGGTAAAACGGACAACCACAGTACAACAAAGAAACTGCACAAATGTATGCCATTACAAGAGACACAACACTTCCCGGTGGAGAACTCCTTCAAATGTAAGGGAAAAACCATGGCGGTTGTCTAAATAGAGCTTCATAATTATCAGTCATGGTTTTACAAGCACGCCACAACTCTCAAATGTGAGTACACAATTCCTTCCGGTAACATGTTGTCTATTCGAGTGTAGTGGTAGAAACTTGAGAACTACACCAAATAAAATTGAAAATGAAAAACATAGGATTTAGTATTAACATGACAGAACATGGAAGAAATTCAAGCAAAAACTGATATGAGAATACCACATTGTCATCTTCTCTCTCTCCATCTCACATTTGCTTCCCAGAACAGAAGTGAAACTGATAACATAATTACAAAAATTACACAATTGCATATGGTTTGTATAAAGGCAGGTAGTCATTTGAAGTATAATTGCGTGCTTTCTTGCTAGAAGATTCTATCAGTCTTTTGAGTGTTATCTTAGGTATGGGTATTCTACCAATTGCCTGGCACTAATTGCATGTACACCAAGCACCTAGCAAATGCTAATCCACAGCTGGAACACTTACAAGCAATTACATTATGCCACTCTCCACTCGAGCAGAAATCACACAAAAACTATGTATAATGGTCATAGACCTCACAGAAATTACCCACCGAATACTTCTATGGCCTGAAAGTAATGCATAGCATCTTCAATTTTCATATTTACCAAACACATTTATCAAAGAACAATAAACTTCATTTGGTTCTGCCTTTGCCCTTATTCATGTCTTAAATGATATCAAGGGACACCTACAAACATATTCACATATGTTGAACACAATCTTTGACCAAAAAATTTAAGCTAATGGATCACGAATCAACACATATTTACAAGTTATTATAATTTTTTAAAAAATTTTAAAATAATTTATCAACTCGTACATACTTTGAACACTAATAAAATCTCAGTTAACCATATGCATAGATCATTGCATTGTATTCCAAAGCATCTTTATTGTGTCCTACCAAGACCCTTTTCCTGTAGAACACAGCCTCAGCCTATAGTCCTTTATTCTCACTATTTGATCTTTATTGTTATGCTAGTTTTAAACAAAGCAATATTTTTTTTGTCAAAACTACTTATATCTAAATGTCACTTGACCTAAAAAAACCCTAAAAATAGACTTTCATCTAATTTTTAACTATATTTGAGTATTTATATAATAATATATAACTCAACAAGTCATTCATTTAACCTAGAAGTTTGCTACTCCTATAATTGTTATCAAAGTAATATTCTCCATAAAAAAATAAATCGATGAACCTGAATAAAAAAAAAGTCATAACAATATTCAAAAAAGTAACTCTCAGGCCAAAATAGGAATAGCTTTTTGAAAACAAAATTCCTTATATCTCGATGTCACGTACCCTCGCAGGCCTACTCAACCTCTCTCTTTCCATTTCCCTTTTTCTTCTGTAAATGATCCTCTCATCCCCACCTCTAATCTCTCATCATTGCAAACACACACGCTCTCTCTCTCTCTCTCTCCCTCTCTCCATCTCTGAGTTTAGGTGATAGTAGTAGACTGGCAAACAAATCGCAGAATCAGAAATCACACTCACTTCTCCGAAATGGGCTGCTGTGTTAGCACCAACAGAACTTACCAAAACTCAGTCCCAAGTCCACTTTCCCCAAATCATCACCATTTTCCACGTCTTACTGCCAAAATCCGTGCCGGAAATGCTCCTCCAACTCCTCCTCAGGAAGAAGAGACTGTAAAAGAAGTTGTACTCTCGGAAGCAACTATGTCCAAACAACCAGAGTCTCCGTTGTCGCTGGAATTCAGCAAACCCATCGACCCACGAGAATCATTCAAGCTATATCCAGAAAAAGCAGAGGAAAGTAATGGGGTTTCTGGGGTCTTGGATTTTGCTAGTATCGGCGCCGGTGAGTGCCTTTCAACAACAACAACAACCGCTATTCTGATGGGAGAAAAAAGGGAAGATGGAGAAGAAGAAAAGGAAGTGATGAGCGAGAGAAAAATAGAAGAGCGTCCGGTTCCGGCGAAGGTTTTGACGAGAAGGGTACATTCCGGAAATGCCATCAGAGGAAAGCAGAATAGGACGAGAGCGCCTGCGAAGAGAACGTCGCCGTCGCTGGAGCAGAGAAATAACTACGTTGGACCGAGACGACGTAATGTGGGCACTGACGGGATCCATCGAGTGCCAGGCGAGAGGGGTGCAATGAGGTCGGGGTCGCCGGGGAGAAGGGCTCCCGTTGGAGCGGAGACGTTGAATTTGGGGAAGGGTGGTTCTTCAATATGTGCGACGAGCGCAGCAGCCGGCGGCCGGTCACAGGTTGTAAGAAGCATGGAGAAGAGCGACGAACAGCCGGCCGATGAGACGAACAACGGTCCTCCGCCGGCGGTTTGCGAGTCTTTCGAGAACCCACTCGTCTCTTTAGAATGCTTTATTTTTCTGTAATCATTCCCATTTCCCTGGCAATTTCTCTAAGCAAATCGCCAGAAAAAAAATATGTTAACGCATCGGAAGTTGTCTTGCAGTCCGCCGCCGCCGCCTCCCGGCGTGGACGCTGTCCGCCGGCCGATTTGTAAACCCATTGGAATTACTGAAGTGGAGATGGGATCATCCACAGTGTGAGATTTGCTAATTTAACTCTATTACATAGCTTCTTCTGAGATTTGATTCATAGATATGGATCACATCTACCAAAATTTCAATCAAAATCCCTCATTTATTTCGGTATTATTTCTTTAAAATAGAAACACTTTACGGTAAAAAGCAGAAAAACCCTTAAGCAATTGATTAATTCCAACGCATGGGATGCTGATCAACGGTAATTTAACATGCTTGACAAATGACAGGGTATTCAACGATGGGTGTAAAAATTTAAATTGGGGTGATATGCAATAACAATGATTACCCGTCAGCTTTTCGTATTTATAAAAACTAATAACTAGTGACATAAAAAAATAATACCTAAAATTAAATTTAAGTATAATTTAATAAGAATTAAGTTTTAATTGTGTTTTTCTTTATTCTTTTATTTGTAACTTATGAATAATGCCATGAGGAGGATACAATTAAAGTTAAATGGGAAAGAAAAAGGGAAAACAAAGAACCAATATATTGATTATACTTCAAATCTGGGTGGGGATGGATTTCACTCATTTTTGCCATTTTTTCAGATGTGTCATTATAATCAAATGAAAATACTTTTTATATATTTTTAAAATATCTTTAATAAAATAACATCATATTTATCTATTTACACTGAATAGCTTATAAATAAATAAATAAATAATGTATTACAGAAAGATACACCCACAATGTTTTTCCTCCAACAAAACTCGTCCCCCAACATTTTTTCAGTTCTTCAAACTGAATTATGGTACATTTCCCTTTTCAAAGTTATCATTAATATATATTTTTTTAAAAAAAATTAAATAGAACTCATTAAAAAGAAAGCCACTTAGAGAAGGTCAGTCAAAAGCTATGCCCTACATGGGCTAGACACTTGCTTCATTCATTTGCCGATCACATAGACATTAAGAGCCTTGTACATCTTCACAGGATAAAAAACACAGGAGTTATGAACAAACTAACCTGACAACCAAATTAAAAACAGTAGGCAACTTGTGAAACAATAGAAGTTCAGCTCCAACAAAATCGGTACATCATCCTATTTTTTATAGTGACAATTTAGATGGATGAAACCATAAACACACATTAAAATACATTAGACTCATCTTATAATTGTAGTTATCGAAATTGTCAAGATAAAATATTGAATGTTAAGAGTATAGATGAATCCAAATAGGACTCTTTCACAGCTCTTCATAACGGGTTGGAGATGCACATATGTAACATGTGTGTGGCTTTTCCCTTGGAGGCTAAACCAATCTTACTTGTTATTCAAAATTATAACCGAGAATTTAAGAGTCTGGCCTATCCTGGGAAAATCTTGGAAGTTGAACCAGTGAATTGACTCGTGTTATGCCTTCCAAACCTGACCAGTTCTGATCTTCAGCCATGACAGTTTCCACAGCCGCTGTTACCTCACCCGGCATTCTTCTGAAAGAGTCGTTTTCCTCGGATGATCTAACTGTGAAGTTTCTCTGTAGAGAAGGCTCTGAATTATGGCCATCATCTGATTCAATTGTAGCACCAGAGTGATTACTATGAATGGTTGCCGAAGAGAAGCCTGGCTCGTCGTAATCGGATTCGGAGTCCACCTTTCCATCCAAAAACAAGCAAACTACTGCACAGTCATCCATCTTTGAGGTCGGGTATTTGAGCTTCCATTCACGAGCAGCCGATTCGACCAGTATGCGTGCAGCTGATGACCGTGAAGGAGCTGAGAACACTATATCAACCACTTCCTCATTACTCAACACATCCCATACCTGTAGCACACAAGCAAGAATTTTGTGAAGTGGGAAAAAAAACAGTTGGGCACTCCATTGTTGTAGGACATATTTGTTCTCAGAGCCATAATGCATGTAGACATGGGGAAAACAAACATTATAAAAACACCATTCTGTAATATTGAAACTGCAGGACATCTTTTTCTCAATTGGATGAAATGCATATGTATTATGTTTTTTAATTAATTTGTTCTTCATTATCTAATTCAAGCTTGTTCTTTTTTGCTTCAATTGGGAAGGAAGGGGAAGCCAAATAAGGATAATTGAAACAAATAATACTTCTGCAGTCAGATGTTTGAATTATTTGTGAACGAGAATAAACACCCAGATTTATCATTCTGATTAAGTATTTAACAAGATTTTCCAAGCATACATATACATGACTACTTATTCCACCATTTTCTTTTCCTCAGCAGCTGACAGAAGGCCATAGTACTGTGAGCAATTGCTTGGCAATTAAAGCTACTGTCTTAGCTCAAATCACCGTAATTCCATCCTGCATTCGGAACATAAACATGAGCTCACTTTTAACTAACACTCTGGGAAGTGAGTTGATACCATCCAGCTATTTCTGGAAGAAATAGGGTAAGGGATTAACTTTTATTAGAGGATTGCACTGCTGCAGACTTTCATTCTGCCCAATCCTATCAGTCAACAATTTAACTAAAAGGATCCTTTCATATTTAATGGTTTTGAACGACCACGAATTAACTTGACTTAGTGATTGAATATATTTATAAAGAAACATTTTTATGGGGAGTTTGAGTTTTGACCAGACTGCTACAGGTGGTTACAAGCTTTATTTAGCAGTAGTTAACAGATAGAGCAATAAGAAAAGGAGTTCGAGAGGCTACACTATTGTATGAGGATTGATTCAGACAAGATACAAAAGTAGTGTTACAGGACCTAGAGTAGAATTTTTCAGTTTCAAGAAATAGTTGACTTATTTTGAACAAAGAATTTGTTCTCATTCCTTTAAAAAATCCATGTTCTTAAGCAAACTAACTCAAAATAAGCAAAAGGAAATCAATATATTTTCATGAATAAAATTTACAAAGGGCCTCAGTTTGGGATTACAAAAATTTCCCTATCATGTGGTATCCCTGGCATAGTTTTCTTGTGGCTTCTTATCAAGGAACATAATGCTAACCCAGAAATTCAATCACCAAATCAAGTCCATTGAAGGGGGCACAGAGTGGGGCCCACCGTACCCTGCCCCACCAATATTATAGTGTCTTGGACCTCTAATCCTAGCTTGTTCACAGCCCCTCCATAATCCTCTGGAGATAGATTTGCACTTCCCAATATCATGGTTTTTCTTTCCAACGAGGCATCATTGCTCTCTATGGTCCCTGCTTCTTGTTTCTTTGTATTTAGAAACATTGATTCTTACATCAAAAACAAATTAGTTTTTCTGTTTTTTCCACTGACCAATTAATCTCATCACAATCCCCCTATTTCTCTGTGACTTGAGGAGTGAGAACATTGCATTCAACTGGTTGTTCTGCAACCCACTGAATTTGGATGGAAGATGGTCCTAGCAGCTGTTTATATAAAAGAGTCTATAATGTTTCTGATTTAATGTCCTTTAGAAATATTGATCATATTTCCTATCATCAGAAAATAATGCAGAAAAGAAAAACAACAAATCAACACTAGTGGTACCAGTGGAAATTGGCGGAGATATTGATAGGTATGCTGGGAAGACATCTTTTTCAGGAGGAGTTCGACAAAATCTAGATTTCCTCTAGGTCTATTTCATTAGGACGCTTTACTTTTTAATGCCATGTTGTTGGCCTCTTAGCACAAATAGTTTCCTAGTTGGCTCAGATTTGTAGTGTTTAACTACTAGTTGTATTGCAGTTTCCTTAAAGTGCACAATATTAATAAATTGAACATGTTTCAACCCTGATTTTCTCCCCATCTCCTCTGAATTCACTCCTTTTCTTCATTCTCTATTCTTCTCTTCTTCTCTACCCCTTTCACTGCCCACATGAGGAATTGTAGAACCGAGTGCACAGCAACATGTTTATTCCTTCGGCATCTGGAAAGGGAAAACAGCTAACCCAGCATAACTTCTAAAGTTTTCAAGTTTCCAAGTCGAATTCACTTCAATAAACAATTTAATTGGAGCAAAATGCTTGAACTTTTTATTACTTTAAACTGAGAGGAATAATGGCAATGATTCATGTAGAGAAACTTGAGGCTTTATAGACATTTTTGTTGAAAGTTAATCGGACCAAATACTTTGCACAGCAAATATACATCTATCCCACTTGTGAATAATATTAGTCTTTCGCAGATGTAGCTAACTTTGGCCTTCAGTACATCTGTGCCCGCGCTTCTTTTTTCATTGGTCTTTTTTTCTCTTTTCCTGCTTGAAAATCCTGTGTATATTTGTGACCACATTTGGGGGAACTTTGTTAATCTATCAAAATAGACCCAATTTCAGCTCATTCAGGGTGACTTTACTGGAGTGCATACACTTTCTATTCTTCCTCGTTTCCATTAGGTTGCACAGTTATAATTACACTAATTTACTTAACCTACTGTTCACATGCTTCAATAAATGTATTGGGCAATGAAAGAAACCAGTAAAACTTACCCCATCTGAGGCCAAAACAATAAACTGATCTCTCTCTGTGAGGGTCCTGTGTGTGAATTCAGGCACAGAGATAACCCCATACTCTTTCAAACAAAAATCCCCGAATGCTCGAGCCATTGCTAACCCAGGGGCATCATCAAATGGCAGCCAAACTCTATGCACTTCAGGTTCATCTTGCAAGGCAAACACCCTGCCTTTACAGTGTTTTATCCGTTCAGCTTCATCTACATTACAGCAGTACAATTAGGTTCATGAAATGAGCATACAACAGCTAATCTAACGACATTTACATACTTGGCAAATCTGGCTTCAGATCAACTGTCAATTGGATCGCTACCAAAGAGTCATGGCTGTCCTTGGATCCCATGATTGCACGGGAATCCCCAATATTTCCCATAAATAGATTTGATCCCTTTCATTCACAAATAAGATAAAGTCTGAGGAAATTTAGAAAGCATTCAAAGAGAAACAAGAGCATGAGCAGCAAAGTACTTGTTTCACAATTGTGACAGCAGTGCTACCGCTACAAAAGCAGTCCAAGTTGACGTGGGATTTCAGCTCTTTGTCCATGGCCTTGTACGACTTAAGAAAAGCCTCTCTCCATAGCGAGGTAAGCTTATCCTCAACCAAATTGTCCTTCTCAGCATTTCCATCCTCTGATTTAGGATTTCCATTGCTGCAAGTATCACATGCTGCGACTTGCTTTATCTGAGAAGAATTCAAGAATGACAATAGCTTTAATGGCAAAGCATCCCTCACTTTGCACGCAACAAGATGGCCATGGGGACCATGGCCATCAAAGACACCACAAAAGGTCACATCTTCTGCCGTGAAATCCTACAATCATTAGAACTGTTAAATAACCATCCTGACATATATAGAAACCAAATTGAAATGAACAAGTGGGATTGCACTCACTTCCCACACAATCATGACATCCTGGTTTATGCCCTTCCGACCCTGCTGAGTGAATGTACAAGAGGTTCTGCTCTTCCCATTTGCAAATATTCGATTGGGTATGGATGACAAATGCTGCAACATAATGAGATGGTCGGCAAACGTTCTCTTACTTCTCTTCCGGCCACACATTTTCAACCCTAAACAAGCTGATGAAACTGCATCTCCATTGTTCTGGTCACTACTAGTTGAAATACAGCACCCCATTTGTTTAAACCCGAGATCAAAACATCAGATGGAAGATAAGAGATTCTTTCCTCCCCAACAACAGATCTAGAATTGACAGTCCAAAGGTGGTTTTTATGGTCAACAGATGGAACTATCCACACTAACTCGAGATTCTCCAATATGGAAACCTCAGCGCACCACACGCCAATGGCAGAAAAAATTATGAACCATGCTTTTAATCTTGGTCAAACGTGAATCCATCGGGAAGGATGTTAACTGGCAACGATGCAGTAACAATTCAATAGAAACACATATAATCAAATTGTTTATTAGGTAATTTGTGGGAAAACAGAGATGACTGCCAATAAAAAAATATCAACCAATTAAACAATGTTCAGTTTAATAATCTTTCCATGTGAGCCGAGGAATAGAGTATGCATAAGGCTGTCTTGATCACGTTGTCGCATATCTTCACATCGCTATTTTAATCCAAATACCTAGTTGCTGCGCCTACGTATGAAAGGGAGGGGGGAAGCAAGATTACACACTAAGAAATATAAAAACTATCTATCTGAACAACTAAGGGGGGATGCATGTGTGACCATGAAAATCGAAATAAGATATCAATAGTAACATAAAGCAAAACTAACCATATAAGTAGAAATAGGTTTACCTAGAAAAAAATGACACGGAGAGAGTTTCAGAGATCTCTACCCTCTTAGTGCATATTTAACTCAGAAAATTCTTACTAAAGCACAACATCGGGCGGTGAGGGAGGGAAGGGAGAGGGCGCGATAACCCTAGGTAGAATCACCAAGAAAATCGATGAGGGAGACAAATACACACGAAAATTTTCAAAATTTGAGATAAAGCAAAATAGTGGAAGAGAAGGAAGGAAGAAGAGGAAAACGTAGATGGAAGAGAAAAAAGCGTAAATGTTAAAAAAAGAAATAAAAAAAGACGAGATAAAGT
This sequence comes from Nepenthes alata, assembly GCA_028571085.2. Classification (NCBI taxonomy): domain Eukaryota; kingdom Viridiplantae; phylum Streptophyta; class Magnoliopsida; order Caryophyllales; family Nepenthaceae; genus Nepenthes; species Nepenthes alata. The sequence goes on along the minus strand of JAOVVI020003089.1, from coordinate 1,998 downwards.
AGTGATCTTGTCAAAGCACAAACTGAGAAAATCGAGAAAAAAGGTCGACACCAAAGGTACGAAATTTCTCCCTGAGAATGTAAAAAGCAGAATACTGACAAATTTTGAGATTTGAAATATCCATGCCATCAAATCAACCCCTTCTGTTACTAATAAACATTTGCACTTACTACAGTACAGAACATAAAAAAGGTGCAAAATGCCGGAGAGAGAGAGAGAGTGAGCGCGCTAGCGAGCGAGCGAGAGAGAACCTTGTCTGTCATGGCAAAGTGCGAACTGTGAACCTCAGATATGATAATGGAGGAAGCGAGAGAGTGGAGGAAGATGGAAGTGACAGACAGATCGTAAACTCATATACGAATAAAGTAGGAGGTGCATTTAATGTGCAGGCGAGCAGAAACTGAGAGGGAGAGAGAAAAGGCTGGCCAGCCTAACCGACCGAGGTAGCCTAAATTTATTTAAAAATATTTAAAAGTAAATATGTCAAAAAACTTATATATATCTGAATAATAAAATTAAAAAATTAATAAATTAAATTTATATTTAATAATTAAAAAATCTTATTTATTATGACCGTTTAAATATAAAAAAATTTATATTTGTCTATTATTTTATTAACTTAACCTGATACGTCCCTATATTTAAATTTTGAACAGATTCGAGTTATTCTCTTGATGAATGGTTCCGGTTCTGTTTTCTGAGTTGGATCCTGTACACTATTAAAAAGAACAGGAGATCAATGTGCGGGCGAAAAGTTATCCCACCGAAAATACTCCGACGTTCAAGTCAGTCAAACAGTATTTAAAGGAAAGAAATGAAACTGAGAGAATGAGTGAGTATGGAGAGAGATGGAGTGAGCAAGTCTCCAGATGTAAGAAAGGTAAAAGTAGTCGTCTTGAATCTGTAGGGTAAAAAGGCAGTAAACGGTCGTGAGAGATCGCTTGTTTTGCCTTACGGTTTTTTAGAGAATGTCCATGCCTAGCAAAGAGCTTAGACAGTTTTGGACAGCCTTGATAGCAGAGAGCCCGAGAGAGCAGATCTCCGAGAGCTTGTGTGTGTTAGGAAGAGGAGGTGTTTCAGAGTTTGAGAGAGTAATTCAGAGCGTAATTTCGAGCGTGATTGAGAGGGTGACCGTCATGGGCTTTTCAGCTTTTGGGCCTGTTCTCCAACTGGATTATTAGCGTGTTGACCGTCTTTTTGGGCCTTTGTTGATATTTTGGGGCCAGTCCATTTCTCGTATACTCATCATAATCTATAGCCCTAATTGTTGGCAAATACGAGAGAAGTCAACTATAAGTATAATAATAACTATTGGATAGCCGATAACCATTTGAGCAAGAGAAGTCTTTTTTATACTCTTTTTTGCGAAAATGAAAATTTTACTTCTTCCAATGTTCTTCATTTAAAAACACATATATATTAAACATGGTAATATTGTTAATATTTTTGATAATATTAACATCTGTTAAATATTAAGTTTATTAAATATTATCAAATATGATATAAGGTTGACCCATTGTTATGTGGGCCCCACAAATCATAAGCCTATAAAGGAATACGAATCAATCGTCTTGGTAAACTCAGATAGAAGAAAATCAAACTGAATTATCGGATATCCGAATGACTAGGTTACTCATAATATAAAAGATTGAGGTATCGAATAATAGCTCAATTAATAAATTTAAACCGTTTATCCTAATAAATGATTACATAAATCAAAAGATAAAACGGTCGAATCAAATGAGTAGTTAATATGCCAAACAGACAGACATTAGATTCAAAATTTATATAATGATTAGATCATTTAGTTTTGAATCAACGTAACTCCTCCTTTAATGTACAATCAAACCTTTTTAGAATGGAAGTGTAAATCCCATAAATCATTGTTTTAATGTATCATAGAAGGTTATAAATACATCTATTTTTCTTAAAGGAGGGGATTAAATCCAAATCACTCATAAAAATTATAAATTTAGGGTTTTAATTCTCTATACACTC
>JAOVVI020003088.1:0-13719 GCA_028571085.2 Nepenthes alata | reverse complement strand
TGAGAAACTTTCTTTATCCGGAAGCTAGTGGAAGCGGTACAAGGATTTCAAGTCCCTACTGTGCGAATGGCCAAGGGGATTGAAGGCTGCACAGCTCCATGTGAGGAAGGTGCATCATAGATCTGTGGACTTGACAGGTTTCACATTTCTTCACGAACTCCAAAGCGTCTTGTTTCATTGTGGGCCAGAAGAGACCCTGCCGCATGATTTTGAATGCGAGGTTCTTCCCTCTGATATGCGAGCCACATAATCTGAGGTGGATTTCGCTCATGGTGTACTCGGCCTCCTCAGGAGTCAGGTACTTTAGGTAAGGAGTGGAATACCCTCGTCTGTATAGCCTCTCATCGAGGATTGTGTACCAGCCTGCTGACTTCTTGATCCGTTTAGCCTCATCGACATTCTCGAGCAGTGTCCTATCCTTCTGATACTTTTGATATGGGGTCATCCAGGCATCACCCTCGTCGATCCACAGCACTTCCTGATCCGATGTGTCAATACTGGGTACGGCAAGGATTTTAGTCTTTGGCATATTGCTCTAGGGATCCTGCAGGTGCATCTCTAGCTAGTCGGTCCGCCTTCCAATTTTCGGCTCTAGGTACATGATCAATCTTGAATCATTCGAAGGCCTGGATCTAGGCCTTGGCTTTCGTCAGGTACTTTGCAAGCTGCGGATTCAACGCCTCGAAGGTTCCCTGGATCTGGTTGACCACAAGTTTTGAGTCGCTGCGCACGAATAGCGACTGGGCGAAGCATTCCATTGCTAAGCGAAGTCTTGCAGGGGTCGCCGTCTCAACGATGAAGTCTGCTAAGGTTTGGCCCTTAAGGGTCGGCCCGGCCGGAATTCCACGTCGAACTCTCTCAACTCTAAAGCCCACTTGATTAGCTGTCCAAAGGTTTCCGATTTCTGCAGGATTTATTTCAGGGGTTGATTTGTCAGGACGATGATCCGGTGAGCTTGGAAGTAGGGTCGTAGCTTCCGCGGCGAGTAGATGAGAGTCAACGCGATCCTTTCCGTGGTGGATAGCGGGTTTCCACGTCTGTCAGTACCCGACTTACATAGTACACTAGCCGATGCGCTCCCTCGTGCTCTCTGACCAACACGGAGTTGAGTGTCGCATTTGACGTAGCCAGGTAGAGGTACAAGTCTGCGCCTGCGCTTGGCGAGCTCAGGAGAGGTGGGCTGATGAGATATGCCTTTAGCTCTTTGAAAGCTTCCTCGCATTCCTCTGTCCACCAAAATTCGGACGATTTTGCCCCTCGAAGTACATTAAAGAGGGGCAAGTATTTTTCTGCAAACTTAGCCAGCAATCGCGAGAGAGCTTCCAGTCGTCCTGATAGCTTTTGTACTTCATTTACCGTCCGTCGAGGGCTCATGTCAAAAATGGCCCTGATCTTTTCTGGGTTCGCTTCTATGCCGCGTTGTGACACGATAAAGCCTAGGAACTTCCCGGAAGTCACCCAGAATGCGCATTTGGCTGGGTTGAGCTTCATCCTGTGTGCTCGGAGGACATGGAAAGTCTCCTTTAGATGTTGGATGTGACTGTCAGCCACCTTACTTTTCACAAGCATTTCGTCGACGTATACTTCCAAGTTCTCCCGATTTGAGTTTCGAATAACTTATTCATAAGACGTTGATAGGTTGCCTCGGCGTTCTTGAGGCCAAAAGGCATTACCTTATAGCAATACGTCCCCTGATCGATCATGAATGAGGTGTGCTCCTCATTGTCTGGGTGCATTCCCATCTGGTTATAACCTGAGTAAGCGTCCATGGAGCTCAGGAGCTCATGTCTGGACGTGGAGTCCACCAACTGGTCGATCCGAGGGAGAGGGAAGCTATCTTTCAGGCAGGCCTTGTTCACATCGGTGAAGTCCATGCACATCCGCCATTTGTCATTGCTCTTCTTCACAAGAATGACGTTAGATAACCAGTCTGGATATTGCAATTCCCTGATTAACCCAGCGTCCAACAGTCTCTTAACTTCCTCCCTTATAGCTATTAGCTCTTCGACGGAATGGTTCATGCGCTTCTGCCACACAGGCTTGTGGCCGGGGTCGAGGCCTTACTTGTGGACCATTACTTCGACCGGTATCCCAGGTATGTCGGCAGGAATCCATGCAAACACGTCAGAATTCTTCCATAGGAAGGTAACAAGTCGATCACAGTCGACCTGAGAGAGGGAGCTGCCCACATGTACACACTTCTTCGATTCGACATGATCTAGTGGAATTGCGTCGGTTTCCTCTCCCGACTAAGCCTGCCATAGCGCAGTCTCTTCGCGGAGGTCCAAGTCTTCATCCAGGCAGTTCGACGCTACCGGCGCGACTTGGGACAAGTAGCACGTTCGTCCCATCGCCTGGTCTCCGAGTGCTTCTCCTACACCGTACGGGGTTGGGAACTTTAGTTTCAAGTGTGGAATCGAGGTGACAGCCCCAAAAGCCGCAAGGAGTGGTCTTCCCAAGATGGCATTGCAAACGGACGACAGATCTACGACGAGGAACGTTAGATCCCACGTCATAATGCGGGGGTAAGTTTCCGTCGTGACTTCTAGTTTGGCTGTTCCCTACACCGATACAGGTTCGTTGTTCAGACCGTATAGAGGGCCATCGGTCGCTTTCATTTGACTTTGTTTCAGTCCCAACTTAAAAAAGACAATTAGATACAGCAAATTTTGAGAGCTTCCATTGTCAATGAAGACCCGTTTCAGCTGGTAGTCAATCGTACTATCTGAAACGATTGTGGATACAACAAAGGGGTCGGAATGGGGGAGGTTACATGTACCATATCGTCGCTACTAAAGCGAATGACATCACTCCTATCCCCTATCTTCGTTCTCTTGCTACCGGAAGTCTGTTCGGGTCGCGTCTGTCTGTTGCTCTTGACTGATGCGGTTGAGATCATGCTGATCATGCCTGCGGCTATACGGTTCTTGGGTGGCTCGCTTGCCTCCCCTTCCGAGGCTGCGGGGGCTTGCCTCGAACCCTTCATGAACCGTTTGAGGTGTCCGTGGCGGATCAAGTCTTCTATTTCCTACTGCAGGGTCTGGCAGTTCTCCGTGGAATGTCCAAGGCAGCGGTAGTACTGGCGGTACTTCGTCTGGTCACCGCTGTTCGGACCATTCAGCACTTTCGGCCACTTAAAGAACTTTTCATCCTGGATCTGCAACAGGATGTTCGCGCGGGTATCGTTTAGAGGAGTCAGGGACGTTGGTCTGTGCTCCTTCCTCGATCCCAGTGAAGGACGTGGCTGCTTACGGCTTTCCTAGAAGCGGCTGCTGTCGTCGTTCCTCTTCTTACCGACGCCGGGTCTGGGAATCTCCAGAGGGCAGTCCGCATGCTTTGCCTCGTTAACTTCCCCCGCTAAGATGTAGGCTCGGGCGATGACTTCTACTTCCCAGAAGGATTGAGGGGGCTGATGCGAGAGATGCTTGAAGAAGTCCCCTTCCACCAACGTAGTGACGAAGTCGTTGAGCTTCAGCTCGTCAAAGAGTTGGGAGATCCTGCGTGACTCGGTGATGAAGCAGTTGAGATATCGCTTCAGACTTTCATCCGTCCTCTGTCGGAGGCGGACCAAGTGTCACGGCTGCTTCCCCTCTCTCCGGCTGGAGGCAAACTGGCTCAGAAAGCTATCCGCAAGTTCGTCGAAGGAGCAGATAGACTTTGGAGGGAGGCCATGGAACCAAAGCAACACGTCTCCCCTGAGAGTGACGGGGAATCACTGGCACATCATGGCCTCGCTTGCTCCCTGGAGGGACAGGTGAGTGCGGAAGTAGTTGAAGTAGTCCATCGGGTCCTTGCTCCCGTCATACCCTTCCAGCACGGGCATTTTAAACTTGCGAGGGAGCGGTTGAATCCGGAGATCCATTGAGAAGGGTGACCTTCGTAGGTTTGCCGAGGGCCGGACGGGTCTCTCCTTGTTCAAAAGATCCCAGAGCACCCTCACCTTTTCCTCCATCGGGGGGCCGGACTTGCTTCTCCTTGCGTTGATGAGGTCGCGTAGCTCCGTGCAACCTTGCTGGCGTTGACGGATTTGTTGGTGGTGGCGACCATCCGGGCAGGGTGGCCGCGCGCTGTTGGAGTCTGCGGCCGTCATCCCCTTTTTGCCGCGGGAGTTACGGGGGTTACGCTTCTCTGGGCTCTCCTCACGCTCGTCCCGACTAGGGTAGCTTCCAACCGCAGACCGGGCCCTATTGCCGGATGCCGCTTGGGCCCTGGCGTTGTCAGGCCAATCTGATCTTCCCCTAGGGGCTCCTACACGACTCCTTCCTCGCCTGGAGGACGACGCCTGGGATGCCGAGGGAGTAGCCCCTATACATGACGTACCCGTTCGGTTGCAAAGGGCCTGGCTCATCAGCTTCATATCGCCCATATCCGTCGCTAGGCGGTGGATGTTGGGCTCCAGACGGACATCTACGCGGCTACCCACCTTGCGGTCGTCACCGCGGATGACTGCATCTCTTGCTGGGGCATTCGCTTGTGCCATTGTGTTTACCATTTTGCTGTGAAAGGTTAAGTGTGAGAAGGAGACACTAGGCTTTTTGTCCTCTTCCCACAGACGGCGCAAATGTTACGTCTCGGGTCCTCGGTTGTTGTACGCATTAGGGAGCTTCGGATTCCTCGTCGTCTTGAGGTGATCTCGAGCAGATCCGGTCTACGTCTCTGTAAACTTGGGACCTACACAATACAACTAACAAACAGAAGGTTAGAGGTCCGACGAGATTTCTGCCACTGAAAACACTCCGACACTCAAATCAGCAACCTTCCGCAATAAACGGCAAGGGAAGCACACACATAGAGGTGCGCATCAGTATACTGTGAATGTGTAGGGAGTATGTGAATGCAGGAAAAGGAGATTGGTGAGCGGATAATGAGAGACCTGGCTCCCAAAATACACCGCAGTGGTGGCCTGTGTTAAGCTGGAGAAAAGCGGTGGCTGGCTATATTTGTGAGAGCTTGTGCATGTAGGAGCCTATGTCTTGGTGTCGGGCTTTTGTTTTCTCGGCGGCGAGTTGATCGAATTGATCGAAATAGAATGCGGGGACCCTTTCTTGGCTCAAAGAATTACCTCCCCTTCCTTTGTGAGCGAGGGGAGAATTTATGACTCCCCTGAATGGAGTTCTTGGCGCGAGAATCCTCCCTGCAGGGATTTGTTGGCCGCTGACCGTTGATGATAATCGCCGGTATGTCAGTTGTCGCATTGTGGTGGCAAGCAGACCGCCGAGTGTCGCAAACCATGCTTGGTTTGCTTCTTGCGCCAGGATTGGCTGAGGAACTGCAGGCAGTGGCGTGAGCCGCGGTGGGCTGTGCTGACTTTCTCCCCATTGGCTCGCTTTCCTTGTTGCCCGTTAGCCGCATTAATGGGCTACAGGAGATTCCCATTGGCTGTGCGCCTAGGCTGCCACGTGGGCCGTTTCTGGACGTTGGGTTGGATCTGCCGCGTGGGCCATTGTTCCGTGGATTGGGCTTAGAATCCTCTTGGGCCTTCATATCGGGCCCAACAAGTTTGATTTGGAGATTTGTTTTCTTTTTTCTTTTTTTAACAAATTTTGTGTTTAAGTTTTATGAATTGATCTAAATCTATTCTATTGTATCAGTGAATCTCAGCTTGATATTTTGAATCAGCTCGATTCTATTGGTTTGTATTTTTTGTGTTATTTTATTTGTTGGTTTAGTTTCACATTTATATCAGAGCCTTATTGTTTTGTATTACGTTGTGCTACGAAAATCAATATGTTACGACTAAAAATTGTAATTATCTAATATCTAACAAATTTATTTTTCTGTTATTAAAATTTCTATCTTTTATTTATTTTCTGAACCTTGGATTACTTTGCTACCGCCGCTCTTACAACTTTATATTTATACTATTTAGTTCTTCCACTTTATCTATTATTATTTTTTTATTATGAGCCTTGGATAACTATGCCACCGCTGCTCTATTATTATTCTTATATTTCTATATTTTAATTTTTATTGTTATTGGACAGCACAACCGTCAAGGGCATTTTAATTTTCAACTATTTAAATTTCGTTATTTAATATTTCGTATCATTTAGTTAACTTTAGGGCTGTATTGCAGTCGTTACAACTACTCCAATCCCCACCAAATTGATATTTTAATTTATTTTTTAAAAAAAATATATAAAAATAGATACGAAATTAGTTTTGCGTAGAAAATTAACTCCCTGTAAATATGATACCCAACTTATCAAAAAACCTACACCGAACCCTCGTGCACCTACAAGGTTAAAAAAATCATACCTATCGAGGTTCAGTCAATAATAATTATTTATTATTAACTTTTGATAGCACTTTCAGCGGCCTTTTGTATTCCTTTCTCAAAATTAGTGGAGCTTCTATTCCTTTGTTCGTGGTTTTTTTTTTTTTTTTCTTCCTTTAGAGTTTTTCTGCATAAATCTGGTGTTGTGTCCTGCAATTTTTTGTCATTTTACAGTTGAATCCTAACGCAAGGTTACACCTCTTAACCATTTTAACACCCTCGTTACTGATACACTTTTCATGGAATAAAACCAACATGATTTGCTATCACACTCATTTGTTATCTTAGGTTGATTCGATTACGCTTTCCAAAATTTCAGAACATCACTCATTAATTTTTTTTATATTTCTAGTTTCAGCATTCAATGAAATCAGAGGAATCTTCATCTTCAACAATGTTAGATCAAAGTTACCTGAAACCCTTAATTTGGCCGAGAATCAGTAGAGAAAATGAATGTTCAAATTCCACCATGAATGAAATGAAGAGGAAAGCAGCGAACCTGTGTTCCTTAGAGAGAAGTCTGTTCTCGTTTATCTTACGACCGCCGCCCTCGGAGGTGTTGCGGCCCCTTCTTTCCACTTGTCCAGGACTATCACCTTCGACAGCTTCTTCTCACCTGATTTACCATCGAAACAACTAAACATCAATAATTCTTAATTGTTCACCTGTAACAATCCAGGAAGAGGGGACAATATCTGATTTTGACGAACATAAAAGGAAAAGAAAAAGACAGAAAAAACAGGATGAATCCAAGAAGAACTAACATTTCTCGCACACCATTGCTGGAGGATTTCTCTTCTTTCACTATCGATGATCCCAGCTGAGTTCCTCACCAATGAGAAAAAACTGAAAATTCAGGCCCCGTACGACTCTCTCCTCCCTCCCCCTCTCGAGTCGGGTCTAGACGAGGAAGAAAGGCTCTCCTCCGATTTGAAGGAGAGTTATTGGGCTTGACCCAATCGGCCCAATAAGTTAATGACAAAGCCCATAAAGAAGTTGAAATTATAAATTTAGTCAGAATAATCATAATTGAATTCAACCTAAAGTTTTAATTTTATAACTCAATTTAATCTATAAAACAAAATATTAAAACTTTAAGCCTGCATCGGGCTCTGGTCAATGGATTTTTCAGTCGGGTTTTTGTTATAATCTTTTCAAATATTATGATTTATTATCCTCTAATTATAATTTATTCAAATTATAACAATGACCGATTCTGAGTTATGTTATCGAAAAAAATTTTCGTCTTTTATAATTATTAAATAGATTAAACGTTAAATCTGTTACGTTTTAGATTTTGGGGTCCGATACAACACAAATACTTGAGAGTATAAAGATATAGAGAGGGGAGAGAAACTTGAGAGTATGAAGATATAGAGAGGGTGAGAAGAACACCGGAGTTTACGTAAAAAATCTTTCATTGAATGAGGAGAAAAAAATTACGAGGCTCAAGGGTATGAAAGATACTTCACTATTGATGAAAGAGTTATAAAATATAAATTTTTGAGAGTATCTTATATTTATCTTTCTAGCCTTTTCAGTGTAACAAAATCTAAAAAATAATTTTTTATTTTTAAAACAAGAAGTCATATTTTATAACAATATTTCTCTCAAGCTATTATTTAAATAAATTTATAAATTAAAAGAGTACATTATTAGTTGTTAAAAGAACATCTCCAAAAGCATGAATTTTAGTCTTACTTTTTTTCTTTTTTGATGGTTATTAATTTTATAAATTAAAAACAAATAATACTTTTAGAAAAATAAAAATAATAATAATAAAAAATCTATCCCGACCTAAGCAAATACGAGATCAGGGGATCTTGCTTCTCCTTAAAAGAAGCAGGATCCTACTTTTTTATTTATCATTATTGGATTATCTTTAATTTAATAGTGGTAATTTAAATATTAAATAAAAATATTTAAATATAAATTTTTATTAAATTTTTTTAATATTTAATTTAATATTTATTAAATATTAATATTATAATAAAAAAAATTTAAAAATTAATTATATATAATATTTTTAATATATTAAAATTTTAACCATTAAATTTTAATCCAATGACTAAAAAAAAAAGCAAAGAGAAGTAGAGAATGGGAAGAAGCAGGATCCCCCATTTCCTTATGTGACAGAAACCAGCAACTGACGTCAGCAGATCGGATGGCCATGATTGGCGGTGGTCCCTTGTGTCCGTGCTGGGTTGTCGGCAATAATAGGCGGCGGCCGCGGCGGCAGCGGCAGCTGGGGGTTGTTGGCAAGGAAGTGTTGTGATTTACTTAATTGTTAACGATGAAAGATATCACCATCGTATATGGTATTAATTATTTTGACTAATTTAGTGATAATTAATTTATAATTATAAATTTAGAATAAACTCAGATTTATTTCAAAGGAATGGTCCACTCAAATTAGTGACTAATTTGTTTTTTAATTCTTAGATTAAAATTTAATAGTTATGATTTATTTTTATTTTTTATAATATTGATATACGTGGAATATTAAATCTAATACAAAGAAACTAAGAAATTAATTATTTATAAGATATTATTTAACGTTTAAATTTTATATGTTAAATCATCAATAAAGAGAAGTAAATGCTACTTTTTCTTTGATAAAAATAACATCCCCTAATCTTTTAAAGAGATGGAAAGGTTTATTCTTTATATATTAATTAATTATTTTTAAATAATTAATTGTGATCTAATTATTTTAAAATAATTAATTTTAATTAATTTTTAATTTTTTAAAATTAATTAAATCAAAATCATCTATTAAAAAATAAACGATCAATATATAAAGAATAAGCATTTTTATTTCTATAAGATATGGAGCTCTGCTAAATCTACAACACACATATATATTAATACACATTATATATATATATATATATATATATATATATATATGTTAAAAGTGTATATATATACACATTATATAAGGAGGTATTGTATATTAATTTTAATCAACTTTTTTTTTTTTTAAAATATTTATATCAATAGTGCTTTTATGGCACATTTGAAAATATTTAAACATGATAGATTCAACTTTGAAAGGTAAAATCCAAAAAAAATATCTATATCAGTATTATCAAAATGGGTTGAACCAATAAGAAAACTATTGTGACGAATCTTTCAATTGGGAGCCGTAATGATAAAATAGTTTTGCCTAAAGATTATTTAATTAAAAGTTATCTTGCCAAGATAAGCTTCTGCAGGTACTAATCACCAATGATGCGCCCTGAAAGCCAAGAGAAGACGCCATTGTATTGTTTTATCCGAGCGATCATATAATGTGCAAGTTTTGATTTATGATCATGATTGTGATTAATTAAGTTAAGAAAAAAGAAAATTTTGAGATTAAATGAGGATTGAGTCAAAGTTAGCATTTTGATCAAGTAACATCAAGTTGAGTAATGTCCAATTGGTGTTTGATATGTGTACATGTGTGTTTTGTATAGAAGGGTTACATTTGAAGACATTTGACCGGTACTCAAACATAGACAAAATATCTACACTTGATTCGCGCTCGAAAAACGCCTGTGCATGGCTTTTGTAGGTTGCTAGTGTATGATGCACTCCTGAAAGACATTCGTACACTATTCGACCAATGTCTGGGTGCTTGATGTGCGTCTAATGGATGCATAAGTGTGGTCGCACTTGATTCGCTTCTAACCGATACATGATGCAGCAGTCTGCTATAAAAACGTATTGTTCGGCTAATTTTGAGTCATTTTGAGCTTGGCATAGAAAGATGAGAGAGGTAAGATCTAAGAGAAGAAAATTAAGTAAAAATTTAAGGTAAAATCAAGTAATTTTTTAAAAAATCAAATTAATGCAAGTGCATATGAGCAATTTTTTCTTTGTTACTAATTTTTCTTTACTTTATTGAGCATTTTTGAGTATTTATTGTTTAAATATTCATCTATGTTATATTTTCGTAGTTAAAATATTTTTCTATACATGCATGACTCTTATTCCTATTCTTGGTAAATTTCATAAAATTCAATCCTTTAGTTCATATATAATGATTTGCCAAGTTAATTCTCTACATTTTTCACTCTTGCATGTTCTTAAATTTTGTTTAAATATCTATGCATGTTATAGATTTATTTGTAAAGTGTCAATACTTTATATGCATGAACTCTTGTCCTTATTCTCTGAAATTTGTATAGAATTCATATTTTTAATCCACATATATTATATTTCTCAACAAGTTTCCTGAACTAAGGCCTAAATATATTCTGAATTCTTACTTAAAATGCTTTTATTTTTGTATATAATCTTTCAATATATTTCAAATATTTAGATATACGTTCGCATATTCTGAAATTTTGTTAATCTTTTCCTGCATGTTTAAAGTTGAAAAAAAAATAATGAAATTTCACCAAACTAAACTGCAATTTTTTAATTATGAAACCATTACATGTCTCAAATTTTATAACACCACTCTTACATACTTTAAAATGTCACAATTAAGTTATTGTAAGAAAATTTTATGCATTGCATAACAAGTATTTGAAAAAATATGGAGAAAACTCTATAAGTTATAAAAAAGTAAGGATATTTTTTTTGGTATAAAAAATTATTCGTATTTATATAGAGATTTTTATAAGTTTATGTATGGACAATTGTAGAAGTCAGTGGTAATATATTATGTCATATTTTAATATATTATAGTAGTAATCAAGGTTTAAACTTATTATCTACGGGATGAAAGTGGTGCTCGACCCTATCTACAGTGTTATATATATGACGACCCACTTATAAGTATTCAATAGTAGTAGAAGGCCTTTACTTGTGTAAAAATATACATATATTGAATTTTAATTATTTACTCATTTGTTGGTAAGATCCTATTAATTCTTGGTTTATAGGAATTATCATGAATTGAGCATATTTTCATAGAATATTGTTAGAGTAAGAAACATAATTATTAAATCTAAAATTTTGCGTAAATGTTATAGAAATTATATAATTCTTTATTTGATTTTGACCATATTCCTTCCAACATAATTTTAGGATAAATTATATTTTGATTATGTAATTTATATATTTTATTAAGGAATTTGCTCGCTCTTATTTTGTTTTTATTAACCCTACTCAAATTAAAAGACTCGAGGCACACTTGCTGCTAGAAGAAGTTAACAGAATGGTTGTTCGAGAAAATAGAATTAGAAATCAGAATAATTTGAATATTGTAATTGTCTCATAATAATAGTTTTAAGATGTTTGTCTTATTTCTGTTAATGGTTCTATATTATATAAAAGTTGATGATATAATATAAATGTGGGAGCCAATAAAGTAGAAAGATCATAATAGTAACTGGGCCGTTAAAATGTTGACCGTCATTCTTGGGCTTCCGTTGATTTTTTGGGTCAGCCCATTCATGGTATACCCATCAATATTTTTTACAAAACTTATTTAAAAAATATTTTAAAAAGTAAAAAAATTAAGAAAATAAACTCATAAGAGAAAAATCAAAATGAGAAATAAATTATTTTATTATAAAAATTATGTCAATGCAATATCATATCAAAATAATTGTCATATAGTCAAAATTCATACTATGACATTAGATTCATCTAATTGTATTTTTTTAAAAAAACATTTGAACTCACAATTATCAACTTTGATAATTTTAAATTTATATTTATAAAAAAACAAAATAAAAATTTTATATTTTTACCATAATTTCAGGGCATAAATTTTATGTTAGATTTAATTTTTTTAAATTAAAGTTAAAAATATATTTTGTTCAATTCTTTATCTTTTAAAATATTCTTCTAAATTTATTATATTAAAATAATTTAACTTTTAATTTTTAAAATGAAATTCGATAAAGATTGGCTATTTTGACAAATGAAATACCGAAATTTATATTATATTACATCCATTAGAAATTGAATCAAAATAAATGAAATGCAAATTTAATTCATCCAATCAAATCATATTGTACATTTAATTGTTATTTACATTGGGGGGCCTCGGACTCTAGCCCGTTGATCCTAAGCCGTTGGATCATATATTTAACGATTAAAATTTAAAATTAAAAATAATAATATTTTTTAATTATTTTGTATGATATAAATATTTTTTATATTATAAATTTCTTAAAAATTAGTCATATATTTATTTAAAATTTAACTCTCATCAGCTTAAAATAGAAATAAATGCCAATCAATTATTTATTTTTAAATACACAATTGTGGTATAATTATTTTAAAATAATTAAATCTCATTAATTTTTAAAATTTTAAATTATAATTATTTATTTAAAAATAGATGACTAAAATATAAATAATAAGTCTCAAAGATAAAACTTCTCCGAGTCCTAATCAATACATCTTGGTTCAATTCAATTTTCGATAATACAAATAATTTTCAATATTAAAATTACAAATCCTTATTCAATCTTTAAAAATTATAAAGAATTATCTTAATAGTAATTATAGTCTTTCTACTCTATTGGTTCCGATATCCTTCTAAGAATTAGGATTATAAGTCAAAATTAAATAAATAATAATAAATAATTATTTAAATTACTTAATATAATTTAATTATTTTTTAAATTTTAAATTTTTATTATTTAATCTTATATGATTAGTCCACAATAATTTGATCCAAATAAGAGTAAATATTTTATTCATTCGAACTTGATGTGTATGTCACCCATGGGTCAGCTCGGGGTCTAGGCTCACAACAGAAGAACAACTCAAAAGGCACAGCCCAAGAAAAGGCCCACACGGCACAAGGTCTAAGAGTGTGTGACCCATGATTGCCCATTGAATTATGGGCCATCCATGCCACCCACCATATGCAGCCCATATGCGCGCTCCCAGCATCATCAACTGATCAGCACCAGTTTTGCAGTTCGGCCAACAAACCCATGCGCTCCTTCTGATGCATCGCCTTCAAAACGGTAATAACAACTCAGCAAATATTTGGTGCAAGATCAGGCGCCACAGATAAAGGCAACGAACCAGCCATAGTTACTATAGCTGGCACTTGCACAATTCAGTGAATCCACATGAACCAGCTGACGCTAACTGTAGGCCACAAGGCAGGCTTTGCCACTCTCATTCTATATATGGCACCTTCTCTCTATAGGGAAAAAGGGGGAGAGAGGGGGGGCTTCTTCTCCTTCGAGCGAAAGGAGGTAGAAAATGAGGCATCTCTCCTTTTGGCCAAAGGAGGAGGAAAAAGATCCCAAAAGCGAGGTCTCTCAACAATGGAGAATGAGGGAAATAACCAAAGAGAAGGAAGCACTCAGCCTTACAGCCACTCGTTGCCAAAGGCAACCCCCTTCCTCTGCTGCCATCAATCTGTTGGGGTCACTCTCTTGTGACCTTTGTCCGTGGACTTGTGAAGACAAGTATCCGCGGACCGGTGAAGATAAAGGGACGCGGACGTTTGGAGAAATCCGGGAAAGTCCGTCCTC
>JAOVVI020003087.1:0-11752 GCA_028571085.2 Nepenthes alata | reverse complement strand
TTCAAGCACTTTATGTAAGGTTCAAGATCTTTCGATCAAGCAAATCATAATTAATCGAAGTCAAAGGACGTAGAAAAAGTTATGTTGAAGGATCCGATATCTGGGAACTATTAAAATTAAAATAAGTGGACTTAGATACTTTCACTTACCTAAAAATTTCGGTAAAAATTAAAATTTATTATGTGGATTATATTATTAATTCGGAAGCTAAGGTTCACTCCGAAACATAAAGGTAACCCGAAAAATTATCCGATGGGCCTGGATTTAATTACAGCTAATAAAAGAGCAACCCGGCTACCGAAATGCCACTTGATTAGTAACCAAAATTATTTCGATTGATTAAATATAGTCCATATCAAATTAATTTAGTAAAATTTAATATATTTCAACACACAAACCCACACACTTAGCTGAATTTTTAGGAAAATCAGCAGGGCCCACGGCAGCATTATATTCTCCCTAATATTCCATAGGACAAATCAGCAAGCACACATGGCACAAGGAAAATAATCTACGGTAGCTGTAATATATATATATAGTAGACTAACAGCTAATTAATTTCAGCCAAATATACGGGCAACAGCAATATATATATGCTGATAATTCAGCAAGTAAAAAGGGGTCCACGGTAGCCTCACTTCAGCATCACCATTCCAATAAATTAATAAAATAAATATATATGTACACCATTCAGCTAAATGCTTCTAGAATACTAATGATTCAGCAAGGCCACACACACACACACCCACGGCAGCCATAAGAATTCAGTAAGGAAAATCAGTAGCAAGACACACCACGGCAGCTCACATCCGCACTTAGCTAAAGTCTGAAGTGAAACAGGAGGCAGCTCACGGTTGCTTACTTCAGCAGCCACAGCACACAAAAGTTGACAGCTTAATATAGAGGAGAGAAGGCTTCACACAGCTGCTAATGCAGCAGCTTCTCCACGGCTACTGAAGCAACATTTTTCCTGAAGCAGTAGCTTCCCATACGGCTGCTAAAGCAGCAGCTTCCCATGCCAACAAAGCCTCACACCTCAGCAAAATCAACCACCAACCACAACCTTCCACTAGGCAAAATAATAAGGCAACAGGCTAGCAAGTGGAATGATGAATCAGCAAGATTGAGTTAGGACAGCCGGCTGATTTAGGGAGTGGAATTCAGGAGGTTTGATAAGTCAGCTCTCCCTTCATATTTGGTACATGAGATACGTGAGGAAGAGGGAAAGGAAAGAAAGAAAAAGAAGTGGGAAACCGTGAGAGAAGGAAAGAAAAGCAGAAGGGAAAAACAGAAAGGAAAAGAGAGGGATGCTGAAACAGAACCGAAAGTAGTAAGAGTTTAGCTGAATATTTGGCAAGTGTACTCTAAATTTCTCTTTATTTGGTGTTGTTTATTGATAATTCCTTTAAATATTATTTTTATAATACTTAATTTGTTTAATATCTTTGATCATACCATTAATTTGGTGTGAAATACATTTGGCTGATAAACTGAGCTAAAACGAGTAGTTGGATTAGCTTCTGTAATTTGACTGAACCGGCGACCAAATAGTCTCCAAACCGACCCAATTTTGGTATCCAATAAGCTTACTCTTTTATTTATGTTATGACAAATTGGCTGAAGAAAAGGAGCTGAACGGGTCACTAAACCGGGTCTCACATCAGCAACTGGACAAATCTTAGTAGTTAGGCTGATATCTGAAATTTTAGCCTATGAACCAAGCCCCAAATTGGCTGAACTAGCAGCCACAGTAACATAAGTACCTTGTGGTGATATTAAAATGTCACCCTATAAAAATTAGCTGTGAACCGGTCATGAACCAATCACCAAAACAGAAATCAAAATCGGCTGCATTAGAAGATACTAATACAAAATCTCTAGTTGCAAAATATGACCTAAACCGGCCGAAAAATTAGCATGGACCGGCCATGAACCAAATGATTTCTTAAACATGAGTCTCTTAGCTATAAGAGGGCTCCCCAAACCGGTCAATAACTGGTCTCAAATTGGCCATAAAACTAGTGATAACAAAACTGATCCCTGAGCATCCATGCTGATATTGAACCTAACAGGTCGAGAAAAATAGACCAAACCGAACTCAATTTGGCTGAACTGGCAACTGGCTCAGCCAATGTATAATATATTGAGGCTAACCTATTTACCAGTAAATCGGCCACCCCAAACTCCTCGAGATGACTACTGGCCAGCCCCCTAAACTGGTCCGAACCGGCCTCAGCATCCTTGATGCTGAATCTGGCAGTTTGAGGAAATAAACTGAACTGGCCCTAAACTAGTTAAACCAACTGCTAACCCAACTACGTTATTAAGTACTAAGGTTGAACTGTCAACCTATGAAATTACGGCCAAAAATACTTTGCATTTATTACTGAACCAAGCCCATAAATGATGCCAAACCGGCTAACAGCATCCAATGGATGCTAGAATTTAGATCATTGAACCGGCTCAGTTTGGCTCCCGAACTAGTTGAACCAGCACCCAAATTATGCAAGATATTATGAGGTAACGTTAAGGTATAATCCTATAAAAATATGCCTCGAACTAGCTATCGAACCAAGCCCTAAAATCCACAATATGAACCGGTTAACAATTTCAGCTAATGGAAATTGCCTTGAACCATGGGAACCAGTTCATCTAAACCGGTTCACAAATGATGGAGAATAATAATGAAAATCCATAGGGACTAACCCTCAAATCAGCAATTAAATCAATCACAATCCAATAGCCGAATCTTTAAATAATTGTGTTAAGAAATCAACTTGAATTGGCCCCGAACCAATTACTCAACCAGCAATCAAATCAGACGAATATATTACATATTAAATTTACATTTTAATGATTAAAACTACTAAAACAAACAATATATTGATTTCTATTATGATTTACAATTTATTACAAAACATTATATTTTGTGATTGTATGTTTTGGTGTATGTTTGGATATTATGAAAAGTTTGCATGATGATAAGTATGGTATGGAAGCTTTATATGCTTCAAGAATGATAAGTATTTTCCCGAAGTGGACAAAATTAAGGAAAGAAGTATTATGAATAAAATAAAAGCTTCCATACAAAACTATCAAGTTTTGAAGAAGTAAAAAACTGTATTAAGGAATTTTGTCAGCAGATAATATTCCTTGGCATGTCATAAATATTACAAGAGAAACTCAAGGGATTACCCTAGTTGTGGATTTTAGCGAGTGATATTCCTTGGTCTTAGAATATTATAATAAAAATTCGATAACTGCCCCTCGGCCGTGGGGGTACTTTTAGCGGTATTTCTATTATTTGGCCCCGTATAATGGGTTAAAAGTAGACCACTCACCACGGGGTGTTGAATTGTGTGGATCTGTGTCATAGATTGTGTAAAAATATACACAATTATTTTCTCGATTGATCACTCCGTTAGCTAGTAAGGCCTACTAGCCCTAATCATTAAAAATAAATGATAAAATAACAAATGATAATTAAGAATTAGAAAAGAAAAATTAAAGAAGTCAGAAGCTCATACATGTTTCTATTCCTCTTATTTATATATTTATTTTAAATATAAATGTGCATATCTTTGTTTATATCTGTGTATTACTAAATATTTGGCTTACTCCATTACTATTTTTAACCCCTCAAATGGAAAGTACAAGTTGGTATCTAGTGATCAGGATTGAAGTCAGAAGGTGATTAGGATCAGATGGTGATATAATGTAAATTTGATATCATATTGTAGTGTCTTGTAATGGGTAATCTAATATTAGAAAGTCATGTACACCATCTTATAATGAATAAAAGAGAAAAAAGAAATATATATGATATTGGTGTTGATCATTTAGTTGTGCTTCCGTAAACTGTTATAGTTTTTATTTATACTTCCGTAAATTTTTATGGTAATGACTTTTGGTTCCTAATAGTATCTTTAAAGAATCCGACATTGTATTTTAATCGTGCGGAGTTGGAGCCACCTATATGGTATCATATGAATATTGTGTATAAATATTATATATTTTATGAACTTATATGTAGTATGACGTCCCATTAAATGTATATGAGGATGTGGGACGTCACACTTTAAGAGAAAATGAAAGGGTCTTTTCAAAACTAAAGACTATCTAATCATCAAGCACATTGGAGAGTTGTGTATGACAGGTGATTTCTTGAATGATATAGCCCTATTTCATGCCAAGTGGTACATCGGTTTGAGGGACTCTTTTATTGTTGATATCCCCTCTCATCATTTGAAGAGGAGAAAAGATATTATTTTTGAGGTCCTTGAGGGTAATGGGCATTGAAAAGGACCATTCCAATAGTCCTCTTGTGCATTGACAGTACACTTCGTGACTCTATCAATCTAGAGTGATGAATCATAGGAAAGGGTGACCCCTCTTCTTCTTCATTCTTCCATGGAAAATCATTGATTTGATGATTTTATCACACTTAACATTGCTAATATTGCCTCAATCCGTACGCTATCTGGTATCATATCCATTTACGATTGATATAATCTTCCTTGTGCTTTTCCCCTAATCACTTCTAACCTTAACGATAGGACTTCATCCCTTGTGAGAGTTTTATTGCTGTTTACGAAGCCCATATGAAATATGAGCTTTGCCTCCCTATTGGAAGGAAAAGTTTGGAGGTTATGGATGCATTACAAATACGTGTTGCACAATTTCACCGTACTACCGTTTAGTATATCACAGTCATGTGCATCTTTTTTATGCAACACAACCAAGTATAGATGCCAAGATCATGAGAGTTTTCTTTAGATTTTTGCAGGATGCCAATTTGATCTCCATGAAACATTGTCGAGACTTTAAGATTGGTTGGAAAAACCTTGAGTTTGTGAAAATTTAAAGGACCAATTCTTTTTTGTCAAGGTACTCACCAACTGACCTTTATTCAACAATTGGGGCACTGTGAATCTAGCCCATTCAAGCACGTTGTGCAACAATGAAAGGGTCTTTGCAAAACTAAGGACTAAACTAATCATTATGCACATTAGAGAGTTGTGTGTGACTAGTGATTTCTTGAATGATATGGCTCTATTTTGTGTTAGGTGGTATATTGATTTGAGGGACTCTTTTATTGATAATATCCCCTTTCATTATTTGAAGAAGAGAAAAGATATTATTTTGAGGTCCTCTTGGGTAGTGGGCATTGACGAGGACCATTCCAATAGTCCTCTTGCCCATGCCTTGACAATACACTTGGTGACTCCATCAATTTAGAGCGATGAGTCATGGGAAAGGGAGATCGATACACTCCTTTCTAAATGTGAGGCCAAATGGAATGTTGGCAAAGAGTTGCAATCTTTTATATCTCCTTAGCTAGTGTTTCAACTAGCAAGTTTTACCATAGCTTCCTCAGCGGTTCGTAGGTTCACATCCAAGAAAAAAAAAAGATGGTTCTCCAGGAGTTAAAATCAACAATGTGTAGGATGAGCCACACCGATCACCTAGTACACATTGTTGAAGAACAACGAGCTGAGATTTGTTGGGAAAGAAGACGACCTACTTTCCCGGTCAAATAAGACAGTAAGAAATATGAATGAGGAAGAACAATGAACACCAATATTTTACGTGGAAAACCCTTTTCAACTAAGGAAAAAACCATGGGACAATCCGTCCACAGAACGTGTTTCAATATGTGAGAGATTTGGGAATAATTTTTCCTGTTACACTGTAAAGAACAAGAAGAAATTGAAAAACAGAGGAACAACAATACACTCACACGATTGCTTACAGTTTCTCTTACCTTCACAGTTTTTCACTCTCGTTCTAACACTCTATGTTCATCATCATAAACAAAACTTACACTCACGTCTCTCACACTATATAGCAAGTTACAATACTTGCTTTTAATATCAATAACCATCCATAGAAAATCTGGGCAATAATCTGTATAGCCAAGGACAGAATATGCTCTGTTAAAAAACTGCTCCTGCATAACCGTTTGAGATTACATATCTCCAAACCAAATCTGCTGAGCTGGCGTTGTTCTGGATTGCGTGGGGGGCGGCCAGCAGTTGGCCGTCCATATTCTCCACAGGACCGGTCAACATTAGTGTTGACCGCAAATCCGGTCAACAATTTGTTGACCGCCAAACCGGTCAACATATATTTGTTGACCGTCCAGCCGGTCAACATCTTGTTGACCGAAACGTTTTTACGAGAGAGATTTCTAACAAGATTATCTAGCTCATTGAGAGACTTTGGAGGAGCATTCACCCTAATGAGATTAGTTCCCTCCTGGATGCTCACTTCAATGAAGGGATTGATCTTTACAATACCCTGGTCATCCTACTGGCACCTAATTTTCCTTTTGTGTTGCCTCGATTAACGGAACTCTAGGGCCATCAATGCTTCATGGATCAGGAATTTTGGAGATTGCACCACCTTTGGAGCATCAACAATAGAGGCAAGAGCGGGAGCCTGCCAGTAGGAAATCCTCCAAATCCCATTCCCTCGGATTGCAATTTTAATGTGTGGGTCAGTCCTCGTACATTATAATTACTTTTATAAATGTAAAAATTTTTCAATTTGGTTCTTGTTCTAACCGAAATTCCAAGGAACTATTTACATGCCTGGATGACTAACATGATAAATCAGATGATGTCCGTAGACACCTATTTGGCAATTTGTTAGGCGTTCCAAATGAGTGCATGATAACTACCTAGCCGCCAGGTGGAGAAGTATTTTGGTATATTATTTGTTTGATTGCCGATAGGGTATATGATAAACACAGTCTTTTATATTTTTGTTTTTACTTATTTATTATTATTTTTTAGTTATTTTTATTTAAATTATGTAATTTACTTACATATTTTAACTATGAAGATTTTGTTTCTTAAAGAAAAATTTTTGAAATAAAATTATGTAAATTGACCATAAGGAGTCTTCTTTTATCAATTCACTGAGTAGATTGAAGAAATTTAAAAAAGAAAAATATGGTCAAATTTTTAAATGATTAAAACATATGTATATATTCAAAAATGTATACATGTATTTAAGAAAGAAGAAGAAAAGAAAAAAAAATGGGGGGAGAAAATGACAAAAAAAATAAAAGTAAAAGTAAAACCCATAGAAGACTAGAAGTTTCCCACCGCCTCACCCTCCTCTATTTATAGAGAAGAGTGAGGCCCCAAAGAAAGTATAGAGAGTTTGCCCAAAGGCCCTCAGAGGGAAGAGAGGAAAGAAAAGGGAAGTGAGAGAGGGAGAGAGAGATAAAAATAGAGGACCGTAGAAAAAAACAGAGAGAGTGTGCGCGGTACGAGAAGGAAAGGAAAGAGAAAAAAATTGAGAGGGGAAACTTTGGTGGATGTTTAGGGTGTGAGTTTTTGTTCTATAAATTTAATATTTTAGTATAGTAGATTTTGTTCAAATTTATCTTTTTATATTTATAAATTTTAACTTTATATGAAATTTATTTTTAAATCAACTCGACTCTATCAATTTCATACTGTTTATCTTTTATTCTAATTGGTTGGTTTAGTTTCAAATTGATACCGAAGTCTTATAATTTTACGTTGCGTTGTGTTGCGAAAATTAATACGTTATAACTAACCACTGAAATTATCTAACATTTAATAACTTTATATTTTTGTTATTTAATTTTTTATATTTTAGTTTCTATCTTTTTATTTTATAAGCCTGAGATAGTTGAGCTATAGCCGTTCTTATATTTTTATATTTATGTTATTTAGTCTTACACTTTATTTATTTTTCTTTTTTTATTTTTAGCCTTGGATAGTTAAGCTATCGCTACTCTTTTCATTTTATATTTCTACTTTTTACTTTTTTATATTTCAATTTTTATCGCTGTTGGACGATATAGCCACCATAAGTATTTCAATTTTTAATAATTTTAAA
The DNA here is from genome assembly GCA_028571085.2 of Nepenthes alata. Lineage (NCBI taxonomy): Eukaryota > Viridiplantae > Streptophyta > Magnoliopsida > Caryophyllales > Nepenthaceae > Nepenthes > Nepenthes alata. The sequence continues at coordinate 3,874 of JAOVVI020003087.1, read as the reverse complement.
TTTTGTTGTTTAATATTTTATATCTTTTAATAAATTTGTCGCCAAACCATTGTTGTTACGGTCATCTTGATTTTCAACAACTTGATATTTTAAATCCCTGTTAATATTTTTAAAATATAAAGTAGTTACAAAATTAGTTTCGTGTGAAAAATTAACTCCTTATGGATATAATACCCAATTTATCAAAAAAATTATATCTATTCCTTGTACACTTGTGAGATTAAAAAACTATCATACCTATTGAGATTCAGTCAAGTTTTTTGCACCATTGCTGAAAAGTTTATATTTTTCTACCGTTACCAATTTGGTAGCCTACCACTTAAAAAAACTAAAAACTAAAATTAAAGAAACAAAATTTTAAAAAAAAACTAAGTAAAAAATGTTATCGTTAATTTTTTTTTTAAAAAAAAGTGAAGTTCACGTAAAATCAAAAACACACACACACACAAATTAAAAACTGTTAAAAATTTTAAAAGCAAAAAAAATGAATTTTTTTAAAAAAACAGAAATATAAAATTAAAAAAAAAAGTTAAATAAAAAATATCTTGATTTTGAATCAAAATATTTTTAGATTAACATGGCACAAATATTACACTTACTACTGATTTTCGGCTACTTTATGATTACTTGCACCCGGTAATAAATAGTATACCTTCGTGTATTATATTGTCGATGAAACAATATTTTAATGTTGATTCTGAAATGGTATAACTCTTACTTTAATTTTTTGGATTAAACTTTGAAAATCTCTACTAGCATATCAAAGATTTTGAAAAAATTTACGAAATATTAATAAACAATACATGCTCAATAGAAGCTATTTATCTTAAATTATTCACATTTTCTTTAAAAGATAAAGTAAAGATATTATTTAATATTTTAAAGTCGAGATCTATTTTTAATAATGTCTTTTCCTAACCCTAGTTTTATAGCCTTTTGCCAAGGGAAGCTTCTTCCAACTACTCCCGAGTCGTGGTCCCTAGCAGTCATCTCGACACCATGTTAATGGCTCTAGCTACCAGCCAATTGTGTAGCTACTTGAGTGGCTCTTTTCCATCATGGTCATTTTCCTGAGAAGCCTCCCTGTTCTACAAGCACTTCTTGAGATATAACATTTAAATTAGGGCTTCTATCTTCTTTTGTAAGGTCCTACTATCCTCTTTTGTAAGGTCCTACTATCCTCTGCGCTATAACTTGGAGATCGATAGTAGTGATAATATTTTAATTTATCTCCTTTCTCCATGTTCTTGATTAGATTATGACACTTTAAAAAATTTTTATTCTAGATCTACATCAAGACATTTGTTTGGGTATCAATGCAGGGTGTCAGGTACTGTAACTTGAATGCTCAACATGTATATTGCATGTTGTCTTGATGATTTTGAAAGTTATTGTCTAGGTTACTATTGTTCCTTCTTTTTCCTCCTCTAGATTGTGTTGGATGAGATCCATAGTTTGACCTCTTAGGCCACTTCGCATCATTAGCTTCCTTTATCACAATGTAAGCTAGGGAAACTACCTCTCCCTCTAAAATGGTCTTGGGGCCTTGTTGGACTAACGACTTGAAGAAGTTGCAAGGTTAGAAAGTAAGCACAACGATGTAATGTACCGATTTTTAAATATCATAATTATGAATAATTTAACTAATATAATCAAAATTAGACTTAATTCAGGTGAACAAATTAGGTTTCGAAAGTGGTGGGAGGTCCTGGCTTGGGGCACTTGCTAAGCATCTCGAGCGGCGCCGCGAGTTCCCAAGCCAGTGCTACAGCGTTGGCCCGAGAAATAAAAACCCACAAGGGTTTTGCTTCGGCATTTTTTGGCTTTCCCACGCAAAGCAAAGAGGGAGAAGAGAGAGCGAGAGGTGAGATCGAGGCTCTCGAGTTCGAATTCGATTTAGAGCTAGTTGGAGAAGTAATAGTTTGGATTGAGGCAAGTCCACCTACACCCTCCTCTTTCATTCTTTGTACTTTTTGTTTTGTTCTCTTCGGATATCATTGTTTCGATACCCGATTAAATTTATATTTAATATTGCCCACGTTTTGAACGTGTACATATGTGAATTTCTTGTCTAATTTTCTAATTTTGACAAGTATTTCACACCGAAACCCTAGCCTTGTGCCTGAATGCTTTCACCCATCGATTTTTTGGGCTTTTACATAAATTAGCTCAAGATTATTATTACTCATACCGTGTATATGTTAATTTATTGATTGAATATCCGATTTGATAGTTTTATGTGAAATTACGTTTGTCGAAACCCTAACCCGCACCCCCTTTCGGTTTTATCTGAATTGTTTGTAATTTATATATGATTTACCTTTAGAAATTTGTAACCCTAGCTTTATGTATGCGTGTACTCCATAAATTTGGTATTTTTACACATAAATATTATTTATACTAATTTTATGTATTTTAAAATATTGTTGGATGTGAATAGTAATATTTAACCGCATGTACATTAAATATGTTAATTTGTTTATACTCCAAAAATGATATTACATGTAATTGCGAAGGTGATTGTTGTGCGGAAGCTCTAAAGTTACATTTGGCCCACAGTGGTAAAAATTTATTTGTTTCCCATGCTTTATGATATTCATGTATATAATTAAGTCATGTGAAAACTTAAACCTATAAGAAATAAAAAAATTATGTAATAATACAAAGGAAATAACACAATTTGATATGTGTATGAATTGTTCTCCCGGAGTAAGAATCATGTGAAAAAAATTTAGTGGACTTTTTCTCAAAGATTAAAAAATGGTAAAACCTAAACCGCTAATTTATATTTCAGAGGATATTATTCCCTTATATATTATTGATATTACAGTGACAACTCAAGGATTATCCTGGTCGTATTTTATAGCAGGTGATATTTCTTGGTTTGTCTTAGAATGTTATAGTAGAATATCATTATCTGTATGGGCCACGTGTAGCCAAAACCCCGTCTATAATGATTATATGTAGATGGGCTGCCTCTAGGTCTTGAATAGGAGGTAATGGCTATAGATTGTGTATAAGCAAACACAATTCAAATTTTGATCTCCCGTTCCTTTAGTCAGTAAGGTCTACTGGCCCTGGTCTGCAAAAATTAAAAAATTTATGCTTGTTTTTGGAATTCTAAGAGAATAAAGATAAAATATATAAAGTTATTTATATTCTAAAAACATAATTGTTCATATTTCATGTTATGCATCATATGTCATGCTCTTATCACCTTTCCTGTTCCATTTTGAATATTACTATATATTGTCCTTGATTATATTACACTTGCTGAGTATTTGGCTCACAATTACTATTTTTTATTCATTCAGATGAGTACGAGCCTCTACCTAATGAGGCTTAATGGAGTTTAGGAGTTGGCTATGATGTAGATCTTGGAGGAAGAGTCTTGTGGACTTAGTTTTATAGTTTTACACCTTTCCTATGGAGTATTTTGTATATTTTGAGATTGAATTATATATAGATTTATGTTTGTGACGATGGTTATATTGTAGTTTAGTTTTTGCTATGTTGATGGATGTATATGCTTTCGAAGGTAATTATGGTAAATTGTGGATATCTAGTCGCATCTTGTTTGAGTCGACGTCATATCCGGAGTTATGACGTCGTTGTCACATGTTGATAATTATGGTTTTTAGATCTTGTATTTCTGAATATGTGGATTGTGTATATTGTACAGGATATTTACAGGTTTTGTATTAGGCTGACGTTCGTATTACAGTCGAAACTCTGTCAAATTTTGTGACAGAACGGATTTTTTTTTCTCCTAAGTTGATTCCGTCATTCAGAACAGTAATAGAAGCCCAAGACTCACTTAAAGTTTTAGAAAAAAATGGGCAGAGTTTTTTTAAAATTGTGCTAAACAGAAATA
>JAOVVI020003086.1:0-14494 GCA_028571085.2 Nepenthes alata | reverse complement strand
TGTACACGATATATTTCATGTATCGATGTTACGGAAGTATGTCCATGATCCTACGCATGTGATTGAGTACGAGCCCTGACTGTTGATAATGACTTATCCTATGTCAAGGAGCCGATACTGATATTGGATCGAAAGGAGCAAATGTTGCGCACGAAGTCTATTTCCCTGGTGAAAGTACTTTAGAGGAATCATTCACAGGAGGAGGCCACTTGGAAGCCCGAAGAAGAGATCCGAAACAAGTATCCCCACTTGTTTTCTTGAGGTATGTAATTCCGTTCAATTTCGAGGACGAAATTTCTATAAGTGGGGGAGAGTGTGAGGTCTCGGACCCGAAACATGATAATTTAGGATTAATAAAAAGGATAATAATCAAGATAAGGTTAAATATGTATGAAAGAATGTGGATTGGAAGTAAAAAGTGAAGAAATTACCAAACTTTAGCAATCAGCAGGGTGGCGCCTGCCGTGCGCCCGAGGCGCGGCAGTGAGCGCAAAATCTAGAAACCCCCTGCTTACCGGGCTCCAGGCGCGCTCGAGTGAGCACCTAACAACAACCCTGCGCTCATCGCGCTATTTTACGCCCCGCGTTCTGATTCTGTTTTTGTTTGAATGAAGGGAAGGGTGGTTCCTGCAGCAGAACAACAACAACACGAGGGAGAAGGAAGGGAGAAGAGAAGAGGGAAGGAAAAATTGCCCGTTCTGATCCACTTCGAGTAAAATTAACGGTAAATCGAGCTCAGACAAATGTACTTCGGATGTTATTTACTGTTTTTACAGTGTTTTAACATCTCAAATATGGTATTTATACTTTAAATCCATGGTTCTGCATGTTTACTGTATATAATGCCTATTTCTCCTGATTAATCGGACATATTTCATGTTTACTAGTATATACTGCTATATATGCTTCTGATTTTGTATAAATACATGTGTTCGGCGTTCGTTTGTCGTCCGGAAGATTTTGTGAAACCCTAAGTGCGAAAATAAGGAAATTTAATGATTTTAATCCAAGATTTCTATTACATAAAAGTTAATTTGTCCTGTGATAATGTCCAGTATGTGATTTCTGTTTGAAAATTAGTACTGATTTATACTTCTAAATTTCTAAAGGATATAACTATTATTGCCTGTTCTGAAAATAAATCTGAAGAGTTATTGTAAAATTCTGACTGACTTCTGAAAATGAAAAGGGTTTTCAGTTAAGAAATGATAAGGAAATATATTTCTAATATTGTTAGTTAGGACTCGGGACTGAAATGCAGTCAGATTAGGTTCATCGGCACGCCTTAGAACGTTATGGTGGTAATCGGGGATAATTCTGTTCATGGAGTTATACATGGTCCGTCCTTCCTCAGGGCGTTAATCTAGAGGGTAGTTACTGTTACTGGCCAGTCTTTCTATTCTAATCCCTTGAGATGGGATTCTTCTGTATCTGTTTCTATCCTTTGATTGTGTGGAATAAATACAATCTATCGGCGATTATTCGCCCCCTCCGCTTGTAGGGTCTATTGGTAGGGTCCTTTACTGATAAAAAATAAATTTTCTATAAATTATAATGTTGAGACTGATTCTGATTTCTGAAGTATGACTGCACAGATTTCTGATTCTTGAAATTTAACTATTGTCAAACTATGTTTTCTCTGTTTTCCATGTTCAATTTTGCTTCTAAATATTTTCATATCTACATAACTATTCTACATAACAGGATTTATTGCATGTATGCATGTACCTTGTTAGGTTTCGACTCATTGTTTACTGTTTTTCCCTCCAGATGAGACGGTAGAGTTGGTACCGGATGAGAAAGAATATTTGAAGTTTAGCCTACTGATTTATGAAGGCCTGAAGTCTTTTTGGAGATCTTGAAAGATTATAGTTGAATGTAATTATTGGGTTTTGTATATAGATTTATGTATATAGATTTATTGTATATAGTTTGTATGTGATGAAATAGGAATTTATGCTTCTGTAGGTTTACAGTACTGCTTTCACTATATGTTTTCTGAATTCTGTATAGATCCTAGATGGCATCTCTTTTATATTTATGACCTAATGGATTGGACTAGATTTGAGCCACGAATGAGATGGCAGACTGAGATCCAGTGTATGTGTGTTGTTGGATGAGATGATGATATCTATGTAGTTGTGTGCTTGATTTAAGTTATTTGATACAGGTTATACCTTTGATTTTCATTCAGTTATAGAGAAAACTCTGCTAAAAATTCTGCAGTATTTATTTGTTTTGAATTATAATTTTAATTTCTATTTCTATTTTGATGGAAATTTCAGAGGAAAAAAAATCCGTTCCGTCACACCTTCTATGTGGTAGTCCATGTATGTGCTTTGGGTTAGACTCCAGTTTTTTATTTGATTCGATTTTTATACTTTTTCACAATGTAAAAAATTTTATATTTTTACTTTTCTGGAGTAGAAATTTTGTACTTTTTCTACCAAAAAATAGTTTTAGAAATTTGTTATAAATCCCCCTCTATAATATTTTGTTAAAAACCATTGTAATGAATTGATTAGAATAATACATTTAGACATCCTAATATATTTAGATAAATTTTAAAATTATGCTTACCATCCATGGGTGGCAAAAGGAAATGATGTTTGACAATATCTATAGGGAGTAATATGTAAACAATTCGCCTACAAGTCAAATAGTAGTAATTTGACATAAAATTACTCTCTTTCTCTATATATATAATCATTTCTCAAAGTTAGTCTTTGGTCCTTAATTTTTATATTTTATCATATTTTAGATAATTAAGATTTGTACTGGCATTTCATTTAGATGTTTGATTTATGAGTTTTGTAGGTTTTGATCATTATTTAGATTTATCTTGATTAAGATTAGCTTTTGGATTTTGAGCCTTTGGATTTATGATATCAAACTTGAGATGATTTTATCTATTTAGATTATTTGGTATTCATATTTAAATTACAAATTTTGCATATGAAATTATATTTGGATATTTGGTATTTGGACTTTCAATGTTTGAGACATTCGATATATAGAACTTTGTATGTGTTTTATTGATTTTAGTTTCTTCATTCATATTTATAGACTTGTATTGATTATTATTTATATAAGGCCCGCATTCAATGATATCATTGCTATATACATAATTACCTCTTTCTTTTATCTTTCCTTTATCTATATTTCTCGATATTTTACTTTAAATCACTATGGAATAAAACAAGTAGATTATCTCTAGCCTGATCATTTCTTTTCAACACCAGAAAGGGTTGTGCCAAATTTTCTCCTGATGCCACTATGAGGCAAATTAAATCCAACAAATTGATTAAGGGACTCGAATGACAACCAAATTGATTCCAAAGGATGGGAGGATAGTTAGCCCCCAAAATTAACCGATTAGTAACCAAACTAAAAACCAATTTCCGAGAAAGGACCCGAGCGACAATGTAACTAAAATTCAGCAATAAGGGCAGCCAAAATACATTCAAGAGGGAATCATAAAATCTGATTTTTCTAGCCTCAAACCTCCATGGCATTAGCGTGAGCAACCCGGTAGCAGCTACAACCTATAATTGAGAACTTTTTCCACCGAGTATCACACGGGTGGCACGGCACCAACATTTAGCAAAATGTGGGAAGCTGCTTATTTTCACCAAACTTCAGCAACTAGCTGAAGCAAACCCACAACAGCAACCACCAACACCCAAAATTTGAGACTTTTCCCAACCAAGACACAACCTGTTAGCAAGGCACCAACACTTCGTAAAATTTAGGGAAATAAGGAAGCAGCTTATGGCTGCATACATCAGCAGCTCGGGCAGCTGCAGCACAAGCAGCTTAAGAGAGGGAACCGGGCAGCAGTAAAAATCAGCAAGGGAAGGTGCAGCAACATAATTCAACTGGGATAATTCAGGGAACGGGCAGCTGTATAATTCAACAACCAGCTCGACAGCCTTCTCAACAACTTAATGGCTCGATCACTTAGCCAAATAAGTAGAGAGGAATCAGGAGGAAGCAGCTGGGAGCTGCTGAAATGGGAGTTGGCTGCAAGCTGCTGAAGTGGCAGCAGCCACAACCAATTTTAACACCAGCACAGCCGAAATTCATGGGAGGAAAAGGGTGACATAGGCAGCATAACATCAGCTAAATTTAACTAATAGATGAGCAATATCAAGAAGTACATTTAGATGCCAAAACGGGTGATGATTCAGCAAGAATTAAGCCATCCGGAAAGTGATGCAGAAGGGGAGATTATGAGGTGTTAATTTGGCTAATGACTCAGCACTTCAATTCTAATCTTTATAAGAACATGTGAGGAAGTGAGGAGAGGAGTAAAGAAATAAAAACGTGAGAGGTAAGGAGAGAAAACAAAAGAGAAATAGAAGAAAAACAGAGCGAACCGAGAGGAGGCAAAGGAAAGCAGAACCGAAAATCAGTAGGCAGCAAGGAGTGTAGTTGAATATTTTGACAAATGTACTTGATTATTCTCTTTCCTTGGTGTTGATTATTGATCATTCTTTTAAGTATTATCGTTCTAATACTTTCCTTGTGTTATATTCTTGCTCATATCATCATGTTGGTATAAGTTAGACTCGGCTAAATTCTTTAAGGCAGAATTTAGAGGCAGAACAGCCTCTATAATTTGGATAAATCGATGACCGTATGGCCTCTAAACAGGCCCAAATTATGTGTACAATCATTTGAATATTTTTCCTATGTCATGACCAAATGATTCAGGGAAATAAGTTGAACCGATTCTTACATCAATACAACCTCAGTTTCAGCTGTTATGCTGATATCTGAATTAGAAACCTGCTAATCGGATCCCAAATGGGCTAAACCGACAACCACAATAACGTAAGTGTCTTGTGGTAATGTGGGAGCATCACCCTGTAAAATTTGGCCCTAAATCGATCATAAATCAATCACCAAATAGAAACTAGAATCGGCTGCATTGGGAGATGCTGATGCAGAATCCTTTTGTGTAAATTATGATTTAAATCAGCTAAGAAATCGACTTAAACCGACCAAGAATCAAACATAATTTTAAACATGAGTCTCTTAGTTGTAACAGGACTCCTTAGACCAGCCAAGAACTGGTCTAGAATTGGCCATAAAATCGGTAATGGTAGAACCGGTCCTTGAGCATCCTTGCTGATGTTGAATTAGCAGCTTGGAAAAAATAGACTGAATCGGACCCAATTTGGCTGAACCAACAGTCGACCCAGCCAATGTATAATCTACTAAGACTAAATTATTTACCAATTAATCGGCCTCCTCAAACTCCTTGAGGTGAATACTGAACCAGCCTCATAAATTGGACCGAACAGGATTCAGCATCCCTAATGTCGAATCTAGCAGCTTGAAGAAACAAACCAAACCGGCTCAAAATCGGTTGATCCAGCACCTGATCCAGCCAAATTAACAAGTACTAAGGTTGAACTATAGACCTATAAAATTGGGGCCAAAGATACCTCAGAAAAATGATGTACTGGGCCCTAGAATCTGCCAACCAACTTTCCAGCATGTGCTAGAATTAAAGCCATTGAACTTGTTCAGTTTCAGCTTTCAAACAAGATGAACTGTCACCCAAAAATTTATTAGGATAATATTAGATAATAATAAAATATTAATGGTAAAATTAAAACCTAAACCTGTCCTCGAACTAGGTTCTGAACCAGCTGGACGAACCGGCTACTATGCTGAATTTCAGCTCATATATAGCAAATTGGTACATCAAGCCAACTGAAAAGTATAGAAAAATCAAACTAGACCTACCCACAGACCAACTATTAACTCAATCCCGAACCGAAAACCAAGTCCTTAGAAAATTGTACTAGAAATTGATTAAAGAAATTAACCGAGTCAACCCCGAAGTCAAATACTGAGCCGACAATCAAATCGGTCAAATATAATATATGTTAAATCTGAATTTTTAACACACGTAAAAAAATTAAGGGTAGAGCTACGAAACCGAAAAAATACATTGATTATTGTTATAAATTATAATTATCGCATTTTGTGACTGTATGTTCAATGTTATGAAAAAGTATATGGAAGCTTTGTAAGTTTCATTTGAATAAGTATTTTCTCTCAGAATTGAGAAAATTATGAAAAAAGATTATGAATAATGTGAAAGTTTCTATGTAAGGTTTTTAGCATGGGATAAGAAATTGGACTAAGGAATAATTTTTAATAGATGATATTCACTGGCATATTTTAGGATATTACAGTAGAAACTCGAGGACTGCCCCTTAGCCATGGGGGTACTTTTGGTGATATTTTATTATCTGGTCTCATATATTGGGTTAAAAGTATACCGCTCACCACGGGGTGTTAAATTGTGTGGATTTGTATCCTAGATTGTGTGAAAATATATATAATCCTTTCCTCAATTGACCACTCTATTAGTTGATAAGACCTATTAGTTCTAGTTCCTAAAAATAAATGATAATTAAAAGGTCAGAAAATAAAAATTAAAAGTTCATACATGTTTTATATGAATCATGTTCGTCTGATATCTTTATATGTTTATTTTAATTATAAACAAGCATATTTTGTTTATTTGTACCTTATTGAGTATTTAACTTACTCAGTTATCAATTTCTAACCCCTCAGATGGCGACTAGGAGTTTATACTAGATGAGCAGGAGTAAAGATCAGAGTATTAGGCTGATCTGTAAGCTGTATTTTGATAGTATGTAGTAAATATATGAGAGCATGTAATAGATTTTGTAATGGAATGAATATGAGTTTATGCTTCCACAAATTGTTATTATAATTATTAGTTATACTTCTATAAATTTTATGATAATAAATTTTGGTTCCTAGTAAGTATGAGGTCCCGGACCCAAAACGTGATATTTTGGAAATAATTAAAATGATGATAATCTCTAAGAAACCAAACATGTATTAAAAAATGAGGATTGGGAGTAAAAGTGAAACATTTATCCGAGTTTAACAAGTTGTAGGGCTGTGCCTCCCGCGCGCCTAAGGCACGGCAGTGAGTGCAAATTCCAATTTGGCTCGGAGGATGGCCTGCTTGCCACATGCTCGAGCGAGCTGGCAAGTGAGAACGCTCCGAATGGGTGTGCTCGCCGGGCGCTCGAGCGTGCACCCGACTTTTACCTCGCATTTTGATTTCATTTTTGTTATAAATGAAGGGGAAAAGAAAGAAGGGTAGAACAATAGTCGAACGAAGGAAAAGGAAGGAGAAGAGAAAAGAAAGAAGGAAAAATTACTCGTTCCGATCCGCTCTGGGTAAAAATACCGGTAGATCGGAATAAGGCAAATATACCTCGGATGCTATTTTTCATTTTTACCGTTTTTCCTTGTTCCAAAATTGGTAAAAATGCTCTAAAATTTCATTACTCCATGTTTAAAGCAAATGAAACATGTTTCCATCGATTGTTCGGTTAGATTTCATGTTTACTTATGTGTATTTCAATATTTGACTTCAATTTCATGAATAAGCATATATTTAGTGTCCGATTTGGTTCCGAAAGCATGTTATGAAACCCTAACTCGAAAATATTAGGATTTTTGGATAAATGCCTGATTTGGTGTATGTGTTTGGATTTATGGCATTGATTTCATGATTAAACACATGTTTGGTGTTCAATTTGAATTCAGAAGCTTTGGCGAAGCCCTAAGTATGAAATTAAAGGGATTTAACCATTTTAATCCAAATTTCTTATCATGTAAAAGTTAATTGGTAATATGGTAACCTATAGCATGTAATTTACGACTAAAAAGTTTACACCGATTTATACTGTTAATTTTCTGAAAGATTATAAACTGTTTACTGTATGTTTTGGAATACATCTGAAGAGTTTCTAATTGTTTACTGTATATTCTGAAGCTATTGAAGAGTTATTGAGAAAACTCTAACTGACTTTTGAAATTGAAAAGGGTTTTCAGTTAAGAAATAAGAAGAGAAATATTTCTGATACTACTATTTAGGACCCAGGACTGATGTACAGTCAGGTTAGGTTCTCCGGCATGCCTTAGAATTTTATGGTGGTAATCGATGATAACTCCATCCACGAAATTATACGTGGTCCGTCCTTCCTCGGGGCGTTAAATCGGATGGTAGTTACTGGTACTAGTCGGCGCTTCTATGATAATTCACCGACATTTCTGTATGCGTATTGATCCCCACAAAGGGGATAATACTGCCACTGTTTATAGCCTTGGATTGTGAGGAGATGTATATAATCTATACTCGATCATTCACCCTCTCCGCTAGTAGGGTTTATTGGTAGGGTCTTTTACTGATAGAAAAAGAAATTTCTATAGCTTGTGGAAATGAGACTGATTTCTGCTTTCTGAAGCGTGATTGTACTGATTTTTAATTTCTAAAGTTTAATTAATGTCAAATCATGCTTTCTTTGCTCTCCATGCACTGTTCATCTTCTGTATATTTTATGCTATGAAATAGCTACATAACTGTTTAACATAATGGATTTACAGCATATATGCATATACCTTGTTGGGTTTTGACTCACTGTTTTAATATTTTTTCCCTCCAAATGAGACAGTAGAGCTCGTGCTAGACGAGAAGGAATAGTTGAAATAGCCTACTGATTTGAAAGTCCTGAAGCCTTTGGAGATCTTGGAAGGAAGTTTTTGGACGAAATTGCCTGACTTTTTATATATGGATTTATGTGTATGGATTTTGTAAGAAATGTATAATACATATAGATATATATACTTTCGCAGGTTTATAGTTCTGCTTCCACTATGTGTTTCTTTTCTAGATTTTGTTACAGGACCTAGATGGCATCTCTCTTATGTGTTTTTGACTTAGTGGATAGGATTATAGTTGAGCCATGGATGATATGGTATTCTGAGATCTTATGTATGTGTGTTGTATGATGAAATGGTTTTATCTATTAGTTGTGTGCTTATTTTTGGATATTTGGTACAGGTTGTATTTTGGGTTTTATCCGATTTGCAGAGGAAACTCTGCTGAAATTCCTGCATAATTTATATGCTTTGAAGTATGGTTTTAAATTCTGTTTCTGTCTTGACGGAAGTTTCTGATGAAAAAAATCCATTCCATCACCATTGGTATCAGAGAAATGAGATGCCTTGAGGTTGATTGATCGAAAAGCGGAAGCATAGGCTTAAGTTTCTATAGAGATAGGTCATGGTAGTTAAGTTACTTAGGATGTTCAGGAAGTTGATCTCTAAGCTGAATTTAAGTTCTAATAAACTGTTGATAACCCTTTTCTCCTAAGTTGGTTTCTTAAGGATTGTAATATTGTGTCTATCTTTGGTTATAGGGTATAAGATGACCAGTAGAAGAGGCAGAAGAGGCAATTGTGGTGGTGCTAGTACTCCCCATGATAGAGAGGCGGTATATATGGATCTTTTGGAAAGAATAACTAATGTGGCTGAGTCGGTGGAGCATCGTTTTATGACCCCGATCCATGCACCTGAGACAGCCCTGGTAATTCTAGCTTCGACCATGTATGATAGATTTACAGCGGAGCGAGCACCGAGCTTTTTGAAAAAGCCAGATCCAACAAAAGCGGATGTGTGGCTTAAAAGGATGAGGAAGATCTTTGCTGTGAATCGGTGCACTGACCAGGAGAAGCTCACTTTTGCGGTATACAAGCTAGAAGGCGAGACCGACAGTTGGTGGAGTATCAGGAAAAGGGCGTTAGGAGTGCTCGATGATGAGATTACATGGGACATATCTGAGGATGTATTTTTGGAAAAATATTTTTCATCCAACCTCCAAGACCAAAAGGAGTAAGAGTTCATGAGGTTGAGGTAAGGAAATATGATGGTGACAGAGTACGATGTGAAGTTTACTGAATTATCCTATTTTACACCTTTTTATGTGGAGGATGAGGTGAGGAAAGTGAAGAAGTTCCAGTAAGGGCTACGGGACGATATTAGAAAGTTCATGTCAATTTTGAAGCTCCAGACTTATGCTGAAATTCTGGACAGGGCAGTGATTATTGAGGAGGAAGTTGAGACGGAGAGGTTTTATGCCAAGAGGACGGCCAGCCGGACGGGTTTTAGTGCTGGATCGAATGTGGGATCTTCTAGACCGACTAAGAAAGCAATGACAGCCGAAAAAGGGAAGAGCATCGTTCCAGCTCAGTTAGTGACCGGTTCTCCAACATTGACAGTCGATTGTACTACTTGCGGGAGAAGGCATCCAGGACAGGCACATCGCAAGTTATCGAGAGCCTGCTTTAGGTGTAGACAGCAGGGCCACAAGATAAAAAATTGCCCGTTACCTCCGAGGCTAGAAGGAAAGAAGCCTACTGTCACAGCTAAGGCCTTCGCGGTGACTGTTTAGGATTCGGAGGCATTCCCTAATGTTGTGGAAGGTACCATTTCTATTTGTGGAGTTCCTACTTCTATATTGTTTGATTCGGGATCTACCCACTCCTTTATCTCTCCACGATTTGCATGTTGCATTTTGTCTGTCCGATGTGTTTTGGATTATGTGTTAGCCGTATCAACTCCCACTGGATCTTCTGTGGTTACTAATATTATGTATCCAAATGTGGGGTTAAGGTGAATGGAGAATATTTTGTTGTAGATTTAATATTGTTAAATATGAGTGATTTTGATGTCATTTTGGGATGGACTAGTTAGTTAGATATCATACCAGTATTGATTGTTTTTTGACAAGGGTTTATTTTAATATCCCCGAGATGGAACCCTTTTTCTTTTAAGGTATTAGAAAGAAGGAGGTGTCTATGTTAATCTCTGCCCTGCATGCTAGCACTTGATGAAAAGTGGGTGTAAAGCTTATCTAGCATATGCCTGCACCACTAGGAGTCATAGTGTGTCAGCTAAGGATATCCTTATTGTTAATGATTTTGAGAATGTCTTTCCAGAGGAGTTGCCTGGACTACCTCCATACCAAGAGATTGAGTTTGAAATTGCTATTATTCCTGGTGTTAGTTCGATTTCTAAAGCCCCTTATCGCATGGCCCCGATTAAGTTGAAAGAATTGAAGTTGCAATTGCAGGAGTTATTGGATAAGGGCTTTATCAGACTGTGTGTATCTCCTTAGGGTGCACCGGTATTATTTGTGAGGAATAAAGATGGCTCATTGCGACTATGTGTTGATTATCATGAGTTAAACAAAATCATGATTAAAAATAAATATCTGTTGCCACGTATCGATGACTTGTTTGATCAATTGTAGTGATCTCGGTGTTCTCGAAGATTGATTTGAGGTCCGGTTATCAGGCAAAAACCAGGGGCAACCTAGTGAGAGAATCTCTCTCTTCTCTCTTCGATTTCAAATTTGAACTCCCTCCTGTCGCCCGTTTCGGCTCTGGCGGCGTCGCCGCCGGCCATGGCCGGCTTCTTGGGGGATCCCCTTGTTCCGTCCTCGGTCCCTGTTTGCCCCGGTCTTCTTGTTCCTTCTCTCCCTATACTGCCAGCGACGGAGCTGTATGGCGTGAGAGACTTTCCCCCTTTACTCGATAACTCTCTGGCCTCCCCTAATGGCCCTGTTACCGGCTTCTTATCGAAGGTCAGGGCCTTGGATGCCGGCAACTGTACCCCATTGGCGCCGATTTCCCCATCTCGCCCCTGTGCTGATGGTTCTGATACTCTCTGTTGTGGCTCGTCGCGTACGGGTTTTGAGGAAAATTGCTCTTCTGTGTCGCCTGCAAAGTCTGTTGCGGCCAAGGTATCTTCTGAAACCGCTCTTGCTATTGGCTCTTCTTTGAAGTCTGAATCTGTCCATATTACCGCAAAAACCTGGGCTCAAGTCGCCGTGGACAAGGGTTTCCGTTCTTTTGCCTCTCTTAAATTTTTTCCTCCCAGTTTAGGGTCTGACATCGATAGCCCGCTCTCACCTCCTGCTGAGGTTGTGCAGCAGTGCTCCGAAGTTTGGGGCTCTACTTTGGTGGGTTTTTTCCCTGAAAAATCTCTACACTTTTCGGCAGTCAATGGCATCGCCAGAAGAATTTGGGCACGATTTGGGATGCGTCACGTTGCTGTCAATGGAAATGGACTTTATTTCTTTCAATTTGACTCCACGTCTCAATTGGAGGATTGCTTGGCCAGAGGCCCCTGGGCCTTCAAAAAAATACCTATCTTCCTCAAGAGATGGTCACCGGGATTGAGCCTGGACCTTGAATCTCTCATGTCGTTCCCTGTGTGGATTTCGTTGACTAATGTTCCAATTGAATTTTGGACTCCTTTGGGGTTAAGTTGGATTGCTAGTAGGATTGGCAAACCAATCTTGTGTGATCCCCATACTGCCTCTATGGATAGGGTGCATGTGGCCAGATTATGCGTTGAGATGAAAAAAGGCGACCCTCGACCTGCAAAAATTAGGCTTCTGTCGCATGCTGGTGCATCTTCCAGGGTGGTGAAGGTTGATATTGCTTATCACTCTAAGCCGGCTTATTCTTCAAGCAGATTGAAGAGGCCTTCAGCTCTGCCTAAGGCCACGGTTCCTGTTGTTGCTGGGGGTGGGTGCTCTGCACATCCCATTAAACCCCACTCTGTTCAGGCTTTGTCTGCGGAATGTGTTGAACCTGCATTCCCTGATGCGGTGTTCCCTGGTAGAGTGATCGAATCCTCTTCTGATCGTGGTGAAGTTGCTTTGGTTCAGCAGACTTGTTGTCCTGTCATTGATGACTGCTCAGTAAATGGGCTGGTATCTTCGCTGCCTTCCCAAATAGCTGATTCTGCTCCTGCTCAAGTAGCCTATGCTGAATGCTCCACTGTTGGCCTTTCCCTTTTATCTCGCGATCCTGATCAGTTTCACGGGCCTCTAGACGAGGCTCTTCCTATTGGGATTTGCGTTTCGATTTCTAAGATGCGGAAGGGCTGTCCTGTGGAGGCTTGTGATGATGCGCCTTCTAATGCTGGTTGTCCCACTGATCACCAGTTGTGGGATGTGGTTATCCCGGATGTGCAGAATCCAGAGCTTATTCATGCTGCTGGTGATCCTGGGGTGAGCTGTGAGGTGGATTCAGCTGTGAGTTGTGACCTCCTCTCTGATGCTGATGTCCACCCAATGGTGGGTGCTGTTGATTCGGTGTTGCCACCAAATTTCCTGCCTATTCCGGCCCCAGCCTCTGGACTTTCTGATGGGTTGGGTGTGGGAATGGCACTCGCTGTTTTGGGCCCCAATGAAGGCCTTAATGTTGATGTCGGGGAATCATCTGAGGAGAAGGAAGTGGCTTCCTGTGATGGTTTGGTGGAGAGGCCTTCCTCTGGGATCATGATGGTTTCTCATCCTCCTCTTTGTGAGGCTATTTCGGCTGTTGAAGATCCATGTAATTGCCCATGTGCTGGGGAAGCCCTGGTTCCCTCTGGTGGTGAGGTGTCCGAGTGCCATGAGTTGGGTGGGTCTGGCTCGATGGAGGATGCTCCGGTTTTTGGCTCTATTCCTGGACCCCTTGCTGACCCGCCTAATCATAATGCTTCGGGTCCAATTGCGTTGGTAGATCCTGATTTTACCCCCGAATCTATCTCTCGGATCATTCAGAGATACTCCCTGGTTGGCTCTTCAGAAGTACAAGCAGTGCCTAGCAATGTTGACAAGAAGTATGCTCTGGATGGGAGTCTACTGGACTCGGATCTGGCCGTCGATCAGACCCCTATTCTGGCTTCAGTTGCCAGCTGCTTGGATGAGAATCCTTTGTCAATTGAGAAGGATCTGTTGCTTTTGGCTCTCCAGCAGCTCCTGGAATCGGATGGCTCTCGTCATCTCATGAAGGCCACACTTCTTGAGCATAGGGTCCTTGTGATGGATTTCCTGAACAGATGCTGGCAGGATGTAAAGGTTGAGAGCAAACGTATGTTTCTCTCAGCCTTTCCGCTGGCAGCGGCAGATAAAGGGTTTCCTCCTGATGCTTACTTGACTGCTTTCCAATTGGTTGTGACGGCTGACTCCTCTCAGGCCCATAGTGCCTCCTTCTCTCCCGAGGAAGAAAAGATTGTTTTTGGATTCCTGGCTTCCTTGCTGAAAACGACAATGAGTTTTCCGGTTATCCAAAATTGTAATCAACTTGAATTTTTGGCTGGTCTTCATGGTAAGGCAGTTAGAATCCAGACTGAAGAACCCTGGCTTCAGTCCAAGTCTAGGAGTCGGCGTAAAGCCGCTTCCAAGAAAAATCGGATTTCTCGTGCATGAAAACTGGCAGCTGCTGAGTTGGGTGTGGGTGGTTGAGTTGTTTCCTTTTCAAAGGTTTTTGACGGCTGGAATGGATGTGTGTCATTAAAGCCGGAGTGGCCTTGTGCCTTTCAAAAACTGGTATCGAGTTTCGCACTTGGTAGCCGGAGTGATATGTTGCTTAAAAGCCGGAGTGAATTTAAGGCCGGACCTCTAAAAGACCGGAGTGACTTATGGCCGAAGTTGAATTGTGCCTCTGAACTGTGGCGCCTTGAAGGCCGGAATTGCTTTGTGCGTCTTGAAAGCCGGAGTAAAAGAGGCTTGAGGGACGGAGTGGCTTTGTGCCCCTTAAGGCCGGAGTGGCCATGTGCCCCTTAAGGCCGGAGTGGCATTATGCCTTTT
>JAOVVI020003085.1:0-19746 GCA_028571085.2 Nepenthes alata | reverse complement strand
GGTATAATTTGTTTTTGAAAATTTTACACAGACTTATACTGATAAATTGCCATGCCCTTCTGAAGCAAAACTGAAGGATTTTTGGACCATATTGTATATTCTAAATTCATTTTGAAGGATTTCTGACTATCTCTGTATATTCTGAAATAAGGCTGAAGGGTTATAAACTGTTTTTGAACATTCTGAAGTTGACTGAAGGGTAATTATGAAATTCTGATTGACTTCTAAAACTAAAAAGGGATTTTAGTTACGAAATAAGAAGGATAAGTATTTCTAATATCGTTATTTAGGACCCAGGACTGATATTCAGTCAAGTTAGGTTCTCCGACATGCCTTAGAACTTTACGGTGATAATCAATGATAACTCTATCCATAGAGTTATACGTGGTCCGCCTTTTCTCGGGGTGTTATGGTCAAAAGAAAAGATTCTGGACCTGACCTGCCTTCGGGAGGCACACCTGTATAGATCCCACGGGAAGGGATCTCATGTTCATGTTTCTAGCCTTCGATTGTGTGGAGTGAATATAATCTATCCTCGATTATTCGCCCCCTCTACTATTAGGGTTTACTGGTGGGGTCCTATATTTATAAAAAAGGGAATTTCTATAAGATATAGAATCAAGACTAATTTTTGTTTTCTAGATTCTGTTTTACCGATTTATTATAAACGAAGCTTGAATACGTTTCTTCTGATTTCTGAAACTTGATTGTTCCATTTCAGATAGTTCTGTAATCTTTTACATTATAATTCTGCTCTAACTTCTACTAATCACTGCTTATAGCATTTATACTTTAACATGCATCTGTATTCATTTTACTGTATTTTATTCTGTATAAAAATTTTACTGCATGCCAGCATGTACCTTGCTGGGCTTTGAGTCACTATTTACTACTTTTCTCCCTCCATAGGAGGCTGTAGAGTTAGTACCGGATGAGAAAGACTAATCTAGAGTCTAGCTTGAAGATTTTGGAGATGTGAAGCATTTTGAAGTAATCTTGGAAGAGCAGTTGGATGTAAAGACCTGACTTGATATGTGATTTTGTATATAGATTTTATGCCTTTGGGCATCTATGGAAATGCATGTGATGAATAGAAAAATATGCTTCTGCAGGTTTATAGTTTTGCTTCCACTATATATTTTCTAGTTTTCTGTACAGGTCCTAGATGGCATCTCACTCATGAACTGTTATTATAGTAGATAGGGTTGTGATAAATGCCATGGATGGCAACTGCGATCCTATGAATGCGTGTTGTAGGAAAGTTGTGGTATAATTAGATAATTGTGTGCATGTACTAGTTTGCTATGTAGGTTTGTACAAATTTACATTTCTGTTTGGCCCAATTTTAGTGAAAATTGTGCCCGTTTTTCCCTAGAACCCTGAGTGTAATATTGGGCTTCTGTTCCTGTTACGAATGGCAGAATTATTAGTGGAAAAAAAAAACACATTTCGTTACAAAAAACGTGAATGGAAAATGGTGGATCCTCCCTCAAATATTAAGGAATCCTGAAACTAAGACCATGATTTTATGGGTAGTATTTTCTGATTTGTCATGTCCATTACGGTAGAAACCCAAGAAATACTTTGGACATGTATTCTTGCCGCTGGTGGGAGTGGGTGATGTCCATGGCACGCTTTAGGATACTATTGTGGAAGGACAAAGACTGGCCTGTTACCCTGAGGAAACCGGGCATTATCGTTATCGTTATCTACCCATCTACTGGCATTGGTATGTATATGACCCCCCGACTAGGTCTAAGAATAAGCCCTCACGATCTTTAGATAATGTGGAGTATCATGATCATTTCCTCGTCCTCTTGCATTGTTAGTCAGTAGAACCTATTGGCCCTGATCCACAAAGACTAAATTGAATAATAACTGCACTAAAATGTATTTAAATGGAAATTAAATATTCTAAATCATGATAAATGGCAAATTGGTACTTCTAATTGTCTTCTTCCCTTCCTACTCCATTGTATTTATAAATGCATGTTGCCACTTTCCATTATCATTTTTGTTATTTCTTTACCGTTTGATAGTGACGTATGATTTCACTTGCTGGGCTTTTTAGCACATACTTGCTGCCTCTCCTTTCAAATAAAAATGCTTTGATGCCCGATGAGACTGAGTAAGCTGTAGGGGCGAGATAGACGACCTGATTTTCCGTGCGGAACTTGAGGACTTAGTTTGCTTACGTATGGAACAGGACTTATTTATTTTGAAAACTTTGAATGTATATTATGTCATGTACGTATTTGAGGATGGATGTATGGTTTTCCTTTATTTTGTATTATGGTTGTCATGCTTCCACAGGGCTTTATTTGTGGTTATGTTGGGGGATTTGTAGTTGGGCATCCTTTCTAAGCCGGCGTCGTACCTGAGTTATGATTTCGGTGCCACCTGTGGAGTTGTGTGGCTATGTGATCCTATGGTTTTGTGTAGTAGTGTATATGGGTTGTTGTGCGGGGTTTTAAACAGGTGTTTGTATTTTGGCAAATATTAAATTTACAAATAGAATTCTGCCCAATTTTCTGCAGAAATTTATATTATTATTTTTTGGCATGGATATTTGATGTTTATTGACGGAGGTTATTTAAGAAAAATAATCCAATTCGTCACAGTTGATGTCAGAGAAATGGATGGCTTAGGATTGATCTGAATCATATGCGGAAGCCTAGGTTGAATATCATAGTTGAAAGCGTAAGGTGATTAAGATAAGTCGAATAGTTCTAGTTGCCCTAGTTTATATGACTTAGCTAAGATTTAGTCGGAATTAGTAAATAAGAGTGGTGTCTAGGTTGCTGACCCTAAGTTAGTATTTTAGGTGAGATAAATTGATTAATTTAGGCTAGAACTAAGTTAAAAGTTAATGGATAAGTGGGGATGTATAGTTTTTAATATCTTAGTTTGTATTTAAGTGGTGAGCTAATATGTGCTGTCTTGTCCCGAAAAGGATATCTATGGCAATCGTGCCACTTAGACTAAGGTTAATGCGTGGAAGTGGTCAACCACGTGATGGTGAGGGGCGGGCATCTAAATTTGTTGAATGATTTAGTGGGACTCGAAGATTTTAAAAAGTTTTGTTTGGACGAGAACCAAAAGATAGAATATTAAAGGAGAATACCTTAAGGATAAGGATTGACTTTAATTGAATTTGGTCTAAGGATTAGGATTATGAATGCTTAGATAGCATGGTAAGTGAGATGGATACAGTGAAATCGTGGGCTCGAAGTCCAGACGACTTGGATTCAATTCTGATGTTTGTGAATCTGAGGATGGCGAATTGTGATCGATACAATAACAATCAAATGTTTAAATTCTAAGTGACTCAGATTCTCTAAAAGATGAGATGTGGATCATAAGTGTTGGAATGGTGTTTGTGGTGGCCCAATGTTCAAAAAAATAAGAGATATTGTAGGATATCTACGTGGGTGTTTTTTATCCATAGGTATTCTTCTTGACGAGTTTTAGGAGCATGATTTTGATT
The DNA here is from genome assembly GCA_028571085.2 of Nepenthes alata. Lineage (NCBI taxonomy): Eukaryota > Viridiplantae > Streptophyta > Magnoliopsida > Caryophyllales > Nepenthaceae > Nepenthes > Nepenthes alata. Next base: position 16,259 of record JAOVVI020003085.1, on the reverse strand, counting down.
GTAGTTAATTCGATCACAAGACTAAGGAATGTTCTTATCCATGGTCGGACGGTGAAGAGGTCCAGTGTTTTGAATCTGGATTCTAAGGTATTAAGACAAGGTGTTAAGTGTCGCCTGTCATGATAAAAGGTAAGGCTCTTGGGTTTGATATTGTAGCCTGATGTCGTTTTGGGGATTTCGAGCCTATATTTTAATTGTATTTTCAAGTTATGTGTAATTGTAGGATCTAGGCTTTGCAATAGCGGCATAGGGATCTACGACATTTTAGGTCCATAGATATGATTGGTTGGGTTAATCTGAATCATTTTGTGGTGTCAATCTTGATGTGACATTAAGGATGATTTGGTCAGTAAGTCGTCGAGTTGATATAATTTGGTTGATAAGTACATTATGTCTTACATTCGAATTGTGCAATTTTGGGTATAAATCTTAGTTAGTTAGGTATCAATAAATTATTGTCGTTTTACCTATAGGTCGTGTTTCGGGGATCTATGCTAGGTTTGTCTAATGATGAGGCCACATCTAGAAGTTATCTCATGGTCACTAAGAGGCTTTAGTTGCATAAACATTTGAGAATGTTTCTTAAAGAAAAAGATTAGATTGGTTGATCTTGGATCGGTAGATTAAGACTTTCGATATCAACATCAATCTTTAAGGACCTCGTAGTTGAATCGTTTGATCTTTTGTAAGGGTTTGATGATTTCTAAAAATGATTTGTACCCATAGCGTTGTCGATTGTGAATAATTGAGAACTGTTCCTATGGCAGCCATCGAGATAAGATGGGACCGTTGCAAGTTTTGATGATGTTGTTTTGGTTTGTAGATTCATTGGCATGCTTATGAATTATATGAGCTAGATCTTTCGGCCATAATTGGGTCAATATTGTCATAGCCTTGCAGATGAACTCAAGGAATCATAGGAAGTGTGATCCTTAGTTGTGGGCTATGTCATGAATAAGAAGGCTGTTAGTCGCGTTTTTGGCTAAGGTCAAAGTGTGGGTTTTGGTAAGAAAAGATGTCGTATCGGGTATGGGGCTTCTTTGGTAGCACAAATGTGGTCCTGTAGGGATTTGAACGATAGTTAACCTAGGGAAGTCAGAGTAATGTCACATGGGTGCATAGCTTCCTTGGGCTTAGTCGTCTCAGATAAGATATTCGTTAGGAGTCCTTCGAGTTTCTGTAATGTCTGCTGAGCCTTGACTTAGAAGCGATCGGCATCCGTCAAAAATAAGGTGTGTACGTATAACCTTCTAGTTTTGAATGATAATTGTTAATTGTGTCATTTGGGCAGATCTCCGATGCACCAAGGGTATTGTAGTAACGCGTGTTGCCTTTCCTGCATCATTTGTTGGCGGTTACCCTCTTAATAAGTGAAGGAGAAACCCATGATCGGAATTACTCCAACCTTGCTCCAAAGATAGCAATTGGGGACCGTTGCTTCGAGGGTCTATAGGTTTGGTTATATATGTAGTTACCGTTTAGCTAATTCTAGAGGTCTGAATAGTCATGTCATGTGGGGGATGCGATATTGCACTAGTGTAAAGTTTGAACGGTAAGGATTTTTAAGATCGGAATGATTGTGCAAGAGCTACCGAGGACTTTCCATTTATCTTGAAATTGGGTAGTGCATACGAGTAAGATATGTTGACTCGTTGGTATGCTCACGGGATAGCAAGTTTGTTGTGTAGTTAGGTTCCAATGACCTATGTGGTGATTTGAGGTTGTGTCGAGTTTTGGGTAATTATTACAATTATAGTATCTAATTTAGCTATAATTTGAGAATGGTGGGATTTGTCTTTATGGTGTAGACATTAGACATTTTGGAATTTGTTCTAATTTTAGCCGTTGTGTAATATAAGTGTTTTGTATGGATTGTATATTTTAGGAAAATATCGGTTTGATGACATGCCAATAAAATAATGACGATATGAAATATTTTGACCTTGAGGTTTGATTGCAATCTGAGGTTTATAACAAAATCTTAAACAAGTTAGATCGAGAAATTTGGGCATCAAGTTAAATTAGATGTGCTATAATTAAATGATTTGTAATCAAATAAATAATCAGAGTAGTGCAGTGAAAATAAAGTGAACCATATAAGATAAAATTTAATCTGGGATTTAGAATGAATAGTTCCTTTCGAGGCTTAGGGAAGGTTGAAGCAAGAATTTACAGTCACTGGAGTTTTTAATCTAAGTCAAAGCGGAATTGATAGATTTGGGTTGCCCTCGAATTGGGTAGTTTAGAATGAGATATTCCATATATCATTAAGTGTGGAAGTGTATATGTGATCGTATTAAGTTGTAGTCGGGAGATTAGGAATTTAACTCCTAAGGAAATTTCAATTTAGGTTTTGATTGAAAAAATCAAGTAATAAGGACCAGAACGATTCAAATGCTTGAGGTTTTCTAAAATAATCGTTTAGCTGAGGAGATGATTTGGGAATATTAGGAAGATTACCTCTGATTATGAAAATTATAGGTTTGTTAAATTTTGAGGACGAATTTTTCTATAATTGGGAGAGAATGTAACATTTTGAAATATTTTTTATCCGATTAAATTAAAATTATTTATTATTTTCGGTAATTTTGGGTAATCGGGCATGAAAAAAATTAATTAAATATTATAAAATTTTAAAAAATATTTGGAATTGTTAGGTTGATACTCTTAGTGCACCAATTTGATAGTTCAGGTATCAATTTTAATTTTGAAATTATAAGAAAACGTAATATAATATATATATATATATATATATATTAAGTCTAACAATATATAATAACATATAATAAAACTTTAACAGAGGGGGACGGGGGAGGAAATGGATTTGATATGATGAATTCAATCTCCCGAATTCACAAAATATAATTGGTATGATGAAATGGAAATGGAGGAAATGGAAATGGAGGAAAATTCACAAAATACGATATGATGAAATCGATCTCCCGAATGGAGATATGAGATGGAATGTAATCTCCCGATTGGAGATAATGTAATGACCCGAACAACCGAGAAATGATAATTAGGAGAAAGATGGGCTCCGTGAGGGTACCGGTTACCAAAATATGACAAACGATAAGTAATTAACTTAAAATATTTGAATTAAGGTCAAGGGGTATGGGAGGAATCTAATCGAAAAGCCCCAAAGATCCGAAATTGGTAAATCAGAAACCGAAGTTGTAAACTAAGAAATGTTAATTCGTAAATGAGACCCCGGGCTTTAAATTATGATAATCATGGCCTATTAAGATTATTTAATCAAAATTAGGGTCCACGGATGCGAAGAATTGGGTTAGAATGGTCAAAATGGGTCCTGGATGGTGAAAACGCAAAGTAGGCTTGCTGCAAGCTCGATGCGGGCCTGACCCGCGCCCGAGCAGTGCTCAAGCACAACTGAGGCACGAAATGTAGGAGCTCTCCCCCGAAGGGTGATCAACGGACGCTCGAGGTGCCGTGTTGGCAGGACGGTACGCCTAGTTGGCGCTCGAGCGCCGACTCGGTTTTAAAACGCCTAGAGCGTTTTCCCTCGGCCATTACGGCCTATTTCAGCAAATAGCAGAAAGAGAGAGTAGGGGAAAGGGAAGAAAAGAGAAGGAAGAGGGAAAAATTCACCGTTCCACTACGATCCGTGTAAAAATAACTGTAGACCGACCTCAGGCAAGTATACCTCAGACGTTATTTTTTATTTTTACCGCTTTTTCTTACTCTAAAAATGGTAAAAATGCTCTAAAGTTTTATTGCTCCAAGTTTAAAGCTAACGAAGCATGTTTCCCTTGATTGTTCGGTTAGATTTCATCTTCACTCATGTGTGTTGTAATATTTGGCTTCGATTTCACGGAAAAGCATATAATTATTGTTCGATTTGGTTCCGGAAGCATGTTGTGAAACCCTAACTCGAAAATATTAGGGGTTTTTGGTTAAAATGCATGATTTAGTATATGTATTTAGATTTATGGTATTGATTTCATGAATAAACACATGTTTGGTGTTCGATTTGAGTCCGAAAGTTTTAGCGAAACTCTAGGTACGAAAATGAAGGGGTTTTAATGATTTTTAATCGTAGCTTCTGTTATATAAAAGTTAATTGGCACTGAAATGAAGCTCCTGGTGTAATTTGTTTCTAAAAATTTTACACAAACTTATACTGATAAATTGCCATGCAATTCTGAAGCGAAACTGAAGGGTTTTTCGACTGTTATTGTATATTCTGGACCCATTTTTTACGGGTTTCTGACTATCTCTATAAATTCTAAAATAAGTTTGAAGGGTTATAAACTGTTTTTGAACATTTTGAAGTTGATTGAAGGGTAATTATGAAACTCTAATGGACTTCTAAAACTAAAAATGGGTTTTAGTTATGAAATAAGAAGAAAAACTATTTTTGATACCGTTTTTTAGGACCCATGACTGATATACAATCAAATTAAGTTCTCCGACATGCCTTAGAACGTTACAGTGGTAATCAAGGATAACTCTATTCATGGAGTTATACGTTGTCCGCCCTTCCTCGGGGCGTTACAGTCAGGATGAAAGATTCTGGACTTGGCCTACCTTCGGGAGGCACACCTATACAGATACCATGGGAAGGGATCTCCTGTTCATGTTTCTGGCCTTTGATTGTGTAGAGTGAACACAATTTATCTTCGATTATTCGCCCCCTCTACTAGTAGGATTTACTGGTGGGGTCCTATATTGATAAAAAAAGGAATTTCTATAAGCTATAGAATCATGACCAATTTTCACTTCCTGGATTCTGTTTTACCAGTTTTTTATAACCAAAGCTTGGCTACGTTTATTCTCATTTCTGAAGCTTGATTGTTTCGTTTTAGACAATTTTGTAATCTTCTGCATTATGATTATGCTATAACTTCTACGAATCACTGCCGTATAGCATTTATGCTTTAACATGCATCTGTATCCGTTTTACTATATTTTGTTCTGCATAAAAGTTTTATTGCATGCCTGCATATACCTTGTTAGGTCTCCACTCACTGTTTACTATTTTTTCTCCCTCCAGATGAAGCTGTAGAGCTAGTGCCGGATGAGGAGTAATCTAGAGTTTAGCTTGAAGATTTTGGAGATCTGAAGCATTTTGAAGTAATCTTGGAAGAGCAGTTGGATGTAAGGTCCAACTTGACATGTGATTTTGTATATAGATTTTATACCTATGGGCATCTATGTATACATGGGTTTTGTATGGAAATGCATGTGATGAATAGAAAAATATGCTTCCGCAGGTTTATAGTTCTGCTTTCGCTATATATTTTCTAATTTTTTGTACAGATCCTAGATGGCATCTCACTCATAAACTGTTATTATAGTAGATAGGATTGTGATAAATGTCATGGATGGCAACTGCAATCCTGTGAACGCGTGTTGTAGAAAAGTTATGGTATAATTAGATAGTTGTGTGCATGTACTAGTTTGCTATGCAGGTTTGTACAGGTTTATATTTTTGTTTGGCCCAACTTTGGGAAAAACTCTGCCCATTTTTCCCTAGAATCCTGAGTCTAATATTGGGCTTCTGTTCCTGTTACGAATGACGGAATTATTAGTGAAAAAAAATACGTTCCGTCATAATTGGTATCAGAGAAAATGATATACCTTAGAAATGATCTGAATCGTATGCGGAAGCTTAGGAACTGATCCTAACCGATTGAATAGGTAGGGATAGACCTAGATTGATTAAGCTAGGTTAGGAAATCCTAAGTGTTCTAGTTTGTATAAGATAGGATTGACTTGAGCTAGGACTTAATGATTAGACTGAACGATTAAATTGATTTAGGATGGCCTCAGGTCTAGATTGATCGGTTTGAATTTTAGGCTTACATTTAAGGTGATCTGATCTTAGGCCAAAATGATTTAGGATAAAAATTGACCGACGGCTTAGTGACTAAGTCAAATCGAAACAAGTTGAAGGATTGGGTGGAACTGTTTTGAGTTTTAAGAGGATGAAAGTGGTTGAGTTAATCAACCTTAGGATTAATAATAAATTGAGCTTGGGGTATTAAAGAAAGTAATTAAGATTCTTGATCGTCCAGATAAAGTTCAGCCAACTATGAAATGGCAAGGCTGATACTAGATTTCTGAGTGTCATACCTCATTTCTTGGGACTTTTCTGGTAGCAACTGATTTTAAAAAGGGAACCCTTCTCTTTATGTAACAATTTTGGGATAACCAGAAGATGAAGCTGGTTAATGATGACAATGGAATAAGTTTATATATATTTCAAATTTCAAAATAAAATTTGATGGTGTCAATACCTAAGGGGCAACCTTGTCTAAGGGAATTATAAATTTCAATGTCCAGTTTGGGTTTATGAATAAATTAGCTTTGATGAGATATTGAGACGATTTAGTTGGCAAATTACTCTACCGGAATCGATGATTTGGAAAGAATGATCAGAGTTGCAATTGGGACTGTAGGTTTAGATTATCAGATAAATTGCAAAAGAAGTAATAGAACCGATAAGATGTTCGCCAAGTATAGATGTCATCTTAAGCCATACCTGGAAAGTTGCTAAGTGAATGAGGAAATTAGAGGAAACTGTTGAAGAAAAAGATTTGGCTATCTTATTTCTGACCGCTAAATAAAGTTGTTGTTGAGGTTGTGCCGAGATCGGCAATGATCTTGAGGAATCAAGTAGTATTGATGAAGATATTTGGCAAACTTTGAAAATGTGGTTAACTAAAAAGTTATTGTCTTGATTTTTGGGAGTCCATATGATTAAGAAATTAGTAAGATAGGTGAAGAATCACTACGAACCGGTTTCGCTATTGGAACAAGTATGGTTATGAAAATATGAAAGGAGAGCCCTTGTGATTTTGTTTGAGGTTGATTGAACGGTAAGGCCCCTGGGTTTTAGTCAGGCTAATGTGAGAAATTGAGTGATCCAACTGGAATGAATAAATTGGCTTGACAATAAAATATTAAGCTGCTAAATGTTAAAGTTTTGTCGGTAACTGGAAATTGTGACACGTAGTTAGATGAGTATTCGATTGGAAGTAAGAATATTTGTTTCATTTGGTTGATATGGTAAATAAGTGGAACTAATGATTTGGAATTAATCTTTCAGTGGTAGAGATCCTTTTAGTTTTGAAAAGATACTCGAGGATATTTGTGTAATTTGCATCTAAAGGATACGATGCTCTGCAATTAGGTTATGCAATCTGAATGATAGGTAAGGTCGATCGAGTGAGGGCGGTTGTTGGGTCTAAATAGAAAATGAGACTGTCTTTTTCTAAAGTCAGTAGGTGGCCGTTCGAGAATATAGCAAGGAAAGTTTGAGAATGTATGTACTTGAAGGAAAAGACCCAGCCAATCTATTTTAATGGGTGGTTTTAAAGTTATTGAAATTAGTTTTAGTCTCTAAGGATCGTGTGAAATCAGAAGAGCATCAGCTAGATACTGCTGAGGAAACCGTAGAGCCTCTAGAAGATAGAATTAATTAATGATCAAATAAGCGGGCATGAGTGATGTGCTCTTAAGAAGGACTGGGATTCTGTTATCCTGTATCAATAGGTAATCACCCACGAGCAAAGTGGGAGAGGTGTTCATGAGCTGAAATTGCTCCTCCTGTGAGAAAGATTTCGTGATGAGATTTTTGAGGATTTAGAGATAATTTCCTGGAAGAATTAAAGGCTTGTTAACTTAAAAGTTAAAGGTTATAATCGATGGATCTCGGCATGATTCGGAAGAGGTGAATGTCAGGATTGATGATTGATAATTGAAAGCTTCCATTTGAGGAATTGTAGAATTCTTTGGAGATAATTCTGATATGATAATCTTAAGGATTAAAGAAAATATGTCATGACGAAAAAGTAACCATAGGAGATCCCTGACGGATTAATCTGTTTAGGGATTATGTTTTTCTATATCGCTTGTGGATCGATACTCTTGGAATAAACGGGGGAGGAATCCCTAGTTAGAGTTACTATCCCATTAACTGAAATCAGCAGTTGGGAGCCTCTATTTATGAAATTGTGGAGATAGTCCTGAGAGATAGCTTGTCTAATAAATTTAGGGACAGAATGGCTATGTTATGACGAAAGCGGACCTTGGGATTTTGTAAGCGAATAGACCTATCTACGGAAATTATATAGATGAGCTTCGGTATCTTGAAGGAGGAACGAACATCAGTATTGATCGTGAATGTTAAGGGTTTATAGCTCTGGTTCTAATAGTAAATTTATGGGTAAGCTCACTTGTTGGGGTGATAGGATATAGCATCCCTAAGTTAGGGAAACAGAATCATGTTTGAAGTATGGAAATCCTAAAGTTGAAAACTGAGAAACCCTATGGTTAATCAGAATGATCCACCCATGGTGATTTCAGGTGATGTGTTTAGGTTGAACTAGTTGGCTCATTGATGTGCCAACGAGGTCTAAAATTACTCGATGTAAAAGTTTTGAGATTCTGAGGTTGCAAATTGTTAAGGCTTTGAAAATTTTAAGGTCATGATCTATAACTGAATCGAAATTTTTATGACTGTTATAGTTAGGACTTCTTATTCTGTGGTAAATTGAATATTTGTAAGGATTATTTTTGTGATATGGAAATCTTGAGGACAATCTTAATCATGGTTACCGCATGATTTGGGTATTCAGAATGGAATATGTACCTTAAGGAAATATCGATTTGAGGACATACCAACAAAATGAAGAAAATGCAAGGTATCCTATTTTTGAAGTCTAATCGTGACTTAAATTTTATGTTGGTATTTCAATTGAGCCCGGTAAAAGAATTGAGATGCTAAGTTGCGTCAGTGACAGTAAACTGAGATCAAACAATTTGAATCTAAATGACTGATTAGAATAGCACAACGGAAGAATGATGAACCTGTCTATGTATTGAGGTCTAAGGTAATGTTCAGAGGAAATGCTCAATCTTAAGGTTTAGCATGAAATGAAATGAAGCGTTTTACTTGTATAAGATTTGGAACTAAGCTAGAAAAATGGCTAATGAAATAGATTTGTCTTCGGACTTAATGGATTTGGATCATAATAAAACATGTCAAATGATCAGGATTAGAACAATTGGGAGAATGAAGGTTTTCTTGCATAACCAGCCTGATTTAAAAATGAATTTGAGACAGTCAGAAAGTTCCTTGATTTTGAAAATTCAAGGATCGTCAAATTTTGAGGACAAAATTCCTATAACTATGGGAGAGTGTAATGACCCAAACTTCCGAGACAAGATAGTTAGGAGAAAGATGGGCTCTGTGAGGGGTATGGGAGGAATCGGATCGAAAAGTCCAAAGATTCGAAATTAGTAAATCGGTAACTGAAGTTATAAATCGAGAAACGTTAATTTGTAAATGAGACTCCGGGCTTTAAATTATGATAATCATGGCATATTAAGATTATATAATCGAAATTAGGGTCCAAGGATGCGAAGAATTGGGTTGGAAGCGTCGAAACGGGTTTGGGGTGGCAAAAATGTGAAGTAGGCTTGCTGCAGGCCTGACTCGCACCCGAGTAGCGCTCGAGCGCCACTGGGGCGCGAAAAACAGAAGCTCTCGCCCGAAGGGCGCTCGACGGGCACTTGAGGCACGGTGTTGGCAGGATGGTGCGCCTGGTTGGCGCTCAAGCGGTGCTCGAGCGCTAGACTTAGTTTTAAAACGCCGACTGCATTTTCCCTCGGCCATTACGGCCTGTTTTAGCAGAGAGCATAAAGAGAGGAGGGGAAAGGGCAAAAAAGAGAATGAAGTTGGAAAAGTTCACTGGTCCACTCCAATCCGGGTAAAAATAACTGTAAACCGATCTCAGGCAAGTGTATCTCGGACGTTATTTTTTATTTTTACCGCTTTTTCTTGCTCTAAAAATGGTAAAAATGCTCTAAAGTTTATTTCTCCAAGTTTAAAGCTAACGAAGCATGTTTCCCTCAATTGTTCGGTTAGATTTCAACTTTACTCATGCGTAATACAATATTTTGCTTCAATTTCATGAAAAAGCATGTGATTAGTGTTCGATTTGGTTCTGGAAACATTATGTGAAACCCTAACTCAAAATTATTAGGGGTTTTTGGTTAAACTGCATGATTTAGTATATGTATTTAGATTTATGGCGTTGATTTCATGAATAAACACATGTTTAGTGTTCGATTTGAGTCCGAAAGTTTTGACGAAACTCTAGGTACAAAAATGAATGGGTTTTAATGATTTTTAATGGTAGCTTCTGTTATATAAAAGTTAATTGGCACCGAAATGAAGCCCCTGGTGTAATTTGTTTCTGAAAATTTTACACGAACTTATACTGATAAATTGCCATGCAATTCTAAAGCGAAACTGAAGGATTTTTGGACCATTATTGTATATTCTGAATCCATTTTGAAGGATTTCTGACTATCTCTGTATATTCTGAAATAAGTCTGAAGGGTTATAAACTGTTTCTGAACATTCTGAAGTTGATTGAAGGGTAATTATGAAACTCTGATTGACTTCTGAAACTAAAAATGGGTTTTAGTTATGAAATAAGAAGGATAAATATTTCTCACATCGTTATTTAGGACCCAAGACTGATATACAGTCAAGTTAAGTTCTCCGACATGCCTTAAAATGTTACGGTGGTAATCGAGGATAACTTTATCCATGAAATTATACACGGTCCGCCTTTTCTTGGGGTGTTACGGTCAGGAGGAAAGATTCTGGACCTGACCTACCTTCGGGAGGCACACCTGTACAGATCCCACGGGAAGATATCTCATGTTCATGTTTCTGGCCTTCGATTGTGTGGAGTGAATATAATCAATCCTCAATTATTTTCCCCCTCTATTAGTAGGTTTTACTAGTGGGGTCCTATATTGATAAAAAGGAAAATTTCTATAAGATATAGAATCAAGACCAATTTTTTCTTTCTAGATTCTATTTTACCGATTTATTATAAACGAAGCTTGGCTACGTTTATTCTGATTTTCGAAACTTGATTGTTCCGTTTCAGATAGTTCTGTAATCTTCTGCATTATGATTCTGCTCTAACTTCTACGAATCACTGCCTTATAGCATTTATACTTTAACATGCATCTGTATTTATTTTACTGTATTTTATTCTGCATAAAAGTTTTATTGCATGCCAGCATGTACCTTGCTGGGTTTTGACTCACTATTTACTATTTTTCTCCCTCCATATGAGGCTGTAGAGCTAGTACCGGATGAGAAAGAGTAATCTAGAGTCTAGCTTGAAGATTTTGGAGATCTGAAGCATTTTTAAGTAATCTTGGAAGAGCAGTTGGATGTAAAGACCCGACTTGATATGTGATTTTGTATATAGATTTTATGCCTATGGGCATCTATGGAAATGCATGTGATGAATAGAAAAATATGCTTCCGCAAGTTTATAGTTCTGCTTCCACTATATGTTTTCTGATTTTCTGTACAGGTCCTAGATGGCATCTCACTCATGAACTGTTATTATAGTAGATAGGATTGTGATAAATGCCATGGATGGCAACTGCGATCCTGTGAATGCGTGTTGTAGGAAAGTTACGGTATAATTAGATAGTTGTGTGCATGTACTAGTTTGCTATGTAGGTTTGTACAGGTTTACATTTCTATTTGGCCCAATTTTAGGGAAAACTGTGCCCGTTTTTCCCTAGAACCCTGAGTGTAATATTGGGCTTCTATTCCTTTTACGAATGACGGAATTATTAGTAGAAAAAAAAAATAAGTTTTGTCACAGAAAATGTGAATGAAAAATGGTGGATCATCCCTCAAATATTAAGGAATCCTGAAACTAAGACCATAATTTTATGGGTAATATTTTCTGGTTTGTCATGTCCATTACGGTAGAAACCCAAGGAATACTTTGGCCATGTATTCTTGCCGCTGGTGGGAGTGGGTGATGTCCCTGGCACGCTTTAGGATACTATTGTAGAAGGGCGAGGACTGCCCTGGTACCCCGAGGAAATGGGGCATTATCGTTATCATTATCTGCCCATCTACAGGCACTGGTATGTAGATGACCCACCGACTAGGTCTAAGAATAAGCCCTCACGATTTTAGATCATGTGGAGTATCATGATCCTTTCCTCATCCTCTTGCATCGTTAGTCAGTACAATCTATTGGCCCTGATCCACAAAGACTAAAGTGAATAATAAGTGCACTAAAATGTATTTAAATGGCAATTAAATGTTCTAAATCATGATAAATGGAAAATTGGTACTTCTAATTGTCTTCTTCCCTTCCTACTCCATTGTATTTATTAATGCATGTTGCCTCTTTTCATTATCATTTTCGTTATTTCTTTCCCGTTTGATAGTGACGTATGATTTCACTTGCTGGGCTTTTTAGCTCATACTTGATGTCTCTCCTTTTAGATAAGAATGCTTTGATGCCCGACAAGACTGAGTAATTATTTATTGAAAAAATAATCCGGTCCGTCACAGAGACCGAACTGATTAGTGAACTCATGAAATTATGAGATTTATGGACCAGAAGCTGAATAATATGTTGTCTAAAAATAAGTCCAACACATGTAAAAGGAAAAATTTATATGAACTTATTTTATTGATACATTTTATCATAATTTTATTATGAACATATATGATATGTTATGCATGAATGAAAACTAATATAATATCATGGAAATATAAATTTTCTCTAAGGTGAGAAAATTAATAAGAAGAAGTAAAAAGAATAAGAAGCTTCCACTAAGAAATTTTAAAGAAGGAAACCAATTCAAGGATTTTTATCTAGTGGATAGTATTCTCTGGCATATTTTAAAATATTATAGTATAAATCGTTATCTGAATAAGTATCACTGTGTGATTTAGGCCCTGTCTACTGAGAGATAATAGGTAGTGTCATCCTATTCTCGGGATGTAAATAAAGAGGATATGGCCTTTGATTGAATAGACTGAACACAATCTAGATATCGATCAAATACTCTATTAGCTAGTAAGGCCTACTAGCCCTAATTTCTTAAGCTAAGAAAGGTAAGAAGTGCTGGTGAGAAATAAGAAAAATGTACAAGAAAAAGAAAAGAATGCACCATAAAAAGGCTTCTAAAAATATATATGTTTTTTTACATGTATCATGATTCCTATTCATTCTTATTATTTATTTTCAGTAAAATATGCATTTCCTTGTGTATATTGTTCTTGTTGAGTATTTAGCTCACTCTCTTACTATTTTTCTTACACTCCAGATACCTCATAGGAGTTTATACTTGACAAACAAGAATAAATAAGAAATTTTAGTTTGTATGTACTTAGAATTTTGTAGCCCGCGTGATATATTAAGTTGTAAACTTTCTAAGTTTTCGAGAATGTATGATGATGTTAGTATTTTCACAGATATATTGGTTATTTTTTATGCTTCCACATATTATTTTCTAAGATGAGTTTGGGATTTTTAGAAGGCATCATTTGTGATAAAGACCCGACATCGTACTCGATAGTATATTATTGGTGCCACCTTTAATGTGCTTTTTTTGAGAATCCTATGTATGATTAGAGATCTTATCACACTAATATGATAATATTAATAAACTAAGTGAATAAGAACGTAAGACGTGATAGGTTCAACCCATTTTAATGAGCCAATTTGTCACAGCATAAATAAGACGTTAAGCTCGTTGGTCACCGAATATAAGCCAGTTTTGAGACCATTTGGTTACCGGTTCAACTGAATTATAGAAGCTAGTTCAGCTACTGGTTTTAACTCAAGAGTTCAGCCGCGCATATCTCATATTAAAATGATGATATGATCGACAATACTAGACAAATTAAGTGTTAGAACAATAATATTTAATGATTTAATAATAAACAATAATAATTGAAGAAAAGAATTTGAGTACACTTGTCAAAATATTCAGATAAAGTTCCTTCTTCTACTGCTTTCGGTTCTGCCCCTTAATTCCCCTCTATTTCTTTCCGTTTTCTTTCTATTTTCTCTCCCTTTCTCCCATGATTTTCTTTCCTTATTTCTTCCTCTCTTCCTCGCACGTCTCTTATAAATTTTAGGAGCTGAGATGTTGAGTCACCAGCCTTACCTTCACCACCTAAATCTCCTTCCTAAATTCAGCCGTGTGTCCCTAATTACCATGCTGAGTAATCTTTTTATTTGCTGGCTTGTTATCTTAGCATTTTTCCAAGTGGAAGGCTTTAATTGGTGGCTAAATCTTGATGACATAGGCAGCTTATACTTGCTCAGGTGTGCTGCTCCCTTTGCTGAAGTTTGGAGCTGATGATGCTGCATGGGAGAGTTGCAGCTGCCATGGAAAAATTGGCTTCAGCTACTGGAATTGCTTAAGTTTTGCTGAAGTAAGCAATCGTGAGCTGCTTTTACTTCCTCCAAATTTTACTAAGTGTGGGGAAACTGCTGTCCAAGTTGTGCCGTGGCTGGAGAGATTCTAATTTTAATGTTATAGCTGCTGCCGGGTTTCACATGCTGGAGTCCCTGATTTGTTTTGCTATTTCCATGCCTCCCTTGTTGATTTTGGCTACCCCATTTTGCTGCATTTTTGTTACATTGTTGCCTGAGCCCTTCCTCTTTAACTGGATTTTAATTCAGTTGCTAATTGGATCAATTTTGGTGGCCAAATTATCTTCTCATCCTTCGGAATTTATTCGGTTGTCATTCGGGTCCATTAATTGTGCATACGCTGTCCATTTGATTTAATTTGCGCCATAGTTGTACCCCGGGATAAATATTAGTACAGTTAAATCCGATCCTTACAACTTTGGCTGGTTTGGCTACCGGTTCAGCCGATTTAAGGCCAAGTTTGATTTATTTTCCCCAAACTGCCAAGTTCAACATCAGTATAGATGTAGGAGCCGGTTTGTTGCTAATTTGGAACCCGATTTTGTGGCCGATTCAAAGTATATTTAGCCACCGGTTCATAAATTGAAAGTTCAGCATCAGTATGTGATGCCTTTGCTAGTTTAGCTGCTGGTTCAGCCAATTTGGAAGCCAGTTCAACTTGATTTCAGCAGTTGGTCCAATTAGTGCTGAAAACCATAATCAGCACTCGTTAGTCCAACAGAGTGATTTCTTTTCTTCATATGAATTGATACTACAATAGTAATGGTATAGTAAGGTAAGAAATTAAAATCTTGGACCAATAATATTTCCAGAAAGTCAGAAAAGAATCAAGCAAATGAAGGAAAGCTTAAGGTACACTAACTAAATTTTTCAGCTAACCGATTTCTGATTTTTTTCTTCCCTTTCCTCACTTTCCTTCTGTATCCTTCCTTCTCCTCTTTCTCTTATTTTCCCTTTGCTCTTCTGCTCCCTCATGTGGCGTTATATAGAATTAGGAGAATTTGCTCAGTCATTTTTGTTTTAAGCAGCTGCTACCTGCAAATCCCCCATCAGGCTCCTAATTTCAAATTAGTGTCTAGGATTGTGCTATGTCACCTCCTCATTTGGCTTCTTTTGATGTTGCCTTGTGTTGATATGTCGTTGGCCTAGAATAAGTTGATGTTGTGCTGCCTGCTCCACCAATTTTCCATGAAGACTTTGGCTGCCTTGCTGCTGCCCGCTACTGCTAAAGTAAGCTGCTTTCAGTGTTTTCCAGTTTACTATGTGTACCATGCCATGGCTGCCTCTTATACCTTCCCAAGTTAGTTGGAAAATATGCTAAGTCATTTGCTGAATTTTGGTGAAGCTGATGCAGGCTGCTGCCCCCCATAATTTTTGTCCAGAAGCTAACCGTGCCCCTCTCCTATATGCTGCCCATATGCTACCCATAATTTAGAGTAAGCAATCCCTGATTAAATATGTGCCAGTCCATTGATTAAATTTCTACGGCAATTGTATCCCGGGATAAACATTAACATAATTATTATAACTATGAAATTTAATTCTTACAGAATCTCTATCGACCATGGAGATGGAAAGATGCACAAGAAGTTAGGGCTGTAGAGGTAGAAATTTGGGGAAGAGATGGAAGAGAAGCAGCCAAAAGTTCGAAAAAGTCAACTATGCCTTCTCTCTCCTGTTTGTTACTCTAATTATTACTATTGTTGTTATTTGTATAACTGTCTAAACTTTTTAATATTGACTAATTTAAATAATATATCTAAGTTGTGTTTAAATATAACATTTATAACTAAAAGGGCTTTTCCAAATCAATAATTAAATATCATAATTGTTGCGTTCTGGATCCACTGGTGGACGAGAGACGCAGAGGTTGGCGAGGTCCCGTCCGACCGCGGGTTCCAGGCGACACGAGTGTTGGATGCTAGGGGTCGTTAGAGAAAGATCAAGACCGGATTTTACGTGGAAAACCTCCTCGTAAATGGGGAGGAAAAAACCACGAGG
>JAOVVI020003084.1:0-15001 GCA_028571085.2 Nepenthes alata | reverse complement strand
GAAGTTCTTCTAGTCCTTTCCCATGATAATACCAAATAGTATAATTTTGTATTATTTCATAAGCTACCCAATGAATTTCAAACAACTCATAAGTTTCTAAGTATATATTCATACCCTTGATATATGGATATCTAATTTTATTTATTTCTCTTAACTTCATATGTGTAAAGCTTATAATTTGTTAACACCAAGTATGTACTCTTCTTTAATATCACATCCCTGGCATGAAACCCGTGTTCATTTGCACCAAATTGGACTCTAAATTAAAACCTAAAATTAATTGTTTAATTAACCGACTTAAATCCAACCAAATGTCAAGACGCAAATTTATAACAAATACCATTAAATAATTCAAATAATAGTTAATTATCCAAATATAAGATCCAAAAGCCATCCATGAAAGTGACTCTAAAACTCAACAACTGTTTGAATTAATTGTAATAAAAAGCATCTTAAATCGAAATCAAAATATCTAACATTATAATATTCAATAGTATATTGAAAATTTTAAATTATCCTCGGCTCCCAGCCTAAGAAATACAATAACCAAAACCAAAATAGTCATTACTAATCTGAATATTAAGAATACATTTAAAGCATCTAAAATATCCTAAGAACTAATCTCCCAAAATTCATTCCACAATCCAAAATTCCTAGATATATGTTCAAGTTTGATAATCTGAAAAATTAGCAATATATGGTGAGAGTTAATTTAATACTCAACAAAATATATAAAAATTATATATATATAAGTATATCAAATGAATATTTAGGAGACAATATCAAATGAATATGTATGAGGTAATAGTCATGATCCAAAATTAAAATGTCAATAATGTCAAAATTTTGCTAAAGCTTGCAAAAACCATGTACAAGTATATAAATATTAAGAATCAAATATCAGTAATAACCTCACCAATAAGGGTAGAATATCAAAATTTAAGTTATAGTTGCTTTCACATATCTAAAAGTCATATGTCACTATTTACGACCCATGGATTGGTTGGCTATATATTATCCCTTACAGTCAGAATCAAACATCACTTTTTTGATACATGGATTTTAAGTTTAACCTTTAATTTATAAATAATATATTCGAATATATCTTATCAATTTTTTATAATAGTTTTTACTTAGTCAAAACAAAACTTCTATATCAAAATATAAATATAAAAACATTTCTTAAGTTGGAGAAATAATTTACTCTTTAAAGTCAAAGTAGACCTTTTATCAAATTTTCTTACAAATAAATGACATGTAGGAATAAATGTATAAAGATTGTTAACATATAGAAATATGGGCTTGAAGTAGAGACATACAAGAACATATGTACTATAATTTCAGGAATTCAATATGGTTTGTATAATTTTAAGATATGAGTTTTTTAAAATTTTATAAGATGAGAATAAATTGATGTGCATACAAAGTAAATTAGATATAGAGTAAAAAAATATTATATATGTGAGTTTTTAAATAATAAATACTTATAAATTTTAGAAAAGATCAATACTAAAAGAAGACAGAAGTTTAGATACACCCGCTCTTCTTCGAAATTATTGAAAAGTAGCTTGGATTTTCTTAAATTAACTTCAATTCACTTTCTCATTCATTTTCTCGCTTTTTCTTGTCTAATTTACTTATTTTTTTCTCGTCTCCCAAAGTTTAATAAAAATGAGTTGAAATCAACTAGATGGACTATTTATAACAATTAGTGTATGTCTACTGGTTAGATGCTGAGGCAAAATCTAACCTGTATAAAACACCCAATAAGCGTGCATCAAGCACCAATATTCTATACTAAACACGTGCAAGCACCACTAGTATGCATCTCTGGAGTGGATATTTTGTTTAAAAGACATCCATATATGAGTCAAGCGCATGTCAAGTGTCACTTGAGTCTAACTTACTTTGGTTTAGTACTTAATTTTTTACTCGAATTCACAATTAACTTCAATGAATCATCAATTTAGTTAAATTTGCTGATTTCATACTTAAGTGGAACATTAACAAGATTCCTCCAATTTTTAACCGGGTACTATACATAATTTCATAAAGTATAATCACTTAAATATAAAAAGCCAGCATAAAACATTGAAGTAAACAAATAATCATTCAATTAAAAGTTACAACTGATGGATCAAAATGATAAAGAAAATAATATAGTGGTAATATTAGATTCCTTGGACAAAATAGACTTTTATAATAAACCTCAAAATTTAATAATTAATTCTAATTATGATTAAATAATATGTCAGATAAAAAATTAACTATAACTTATGGTTTTAGTTTAACTATTGAATAAACCACTTTTCAAAAGCCCCTCCATACAAAAATCAAGTTTATGGCAGGTCTTGTCATGTTTATTCAAACAGAAGATTATACAAACTGAATGTCATTTTCAAAAACGTATTGCATATGATCAATTATATTCATTCTTAATTATACATATAATTGATTCAAGCCTAATTTCAGAAACTATACATATAATTCTAATTTTTATGAATCGAACCTGCGAAATAATATAATCCATTAATCCATAAAAATTTGAAGGTATCGATTTTTAAAATATTATAATTATAAGTAATTAAATTAATATAGATCAATCGAGGTTAAAGAATATGGGAGAAATTGGATTAAAAAATCCAAAAAATTGTAATTGGCAAAATCGAAAACCAACGTCGTAAACCTTGAAAAGTTAAACCATAAATAAGATTCAAATTTTAAATTATAATAATTATAATTTATTAAGTTAAATAATAAAAATTAGGGTACAAGGTTGTGAAATATTATGTTAGAATGGTCGAAACAGGTCCCGGACGACACGTGCGTGAAACTGACTTGCTCCAGGCCTGCCTAGGCAGAACCGTGCACGACGTACACTCAAACCCCTTATAGAACGCCGATTCCAGCAGAGGTGCGCCCGAAGTGCTTCCGACGGACAATCGAGCACCGGATCTAGGGGAGGGGCACCCAAAGCACG
Organism: Nepenthes alata; assembly: GCA_028571085.2. Classification (NCBI taxonomy): domain Eukaryota; kingdom Viridiplantae; phylum Streptophyta; class Magnoliopsida; order Caryophyllales; family Nepenthaceae; genus Nepenthes; species Nepenthes alata. The sequence continues at coordinate 12,021 of JAOVVI020003084.1, read as the reverse complement.
CGTGGCTTCTCTCTCTGTCATTTTTTAGCAGATCTGTGAGAGAGGAGAAATAGAGCTTGGAGAAGAGAGATAAAGAGATTGACTGTGACGGAACAGATTTTTTTTTTGCATTCCGTCAGCGACCTCCTAGAACTGCCACCAAGGTTTCGGTATTCTGGTCCGGGCCGGTTGTGCCTCCCAATGACAGTATCACAGATGCCATCTAAAACCCTTACCTGATATCCATAAAATATATAACGGAAGTCAATCTAATAACCTGCCGAAATATTTACATTCATTCTCATAAAACTCATTTATGCATACTTGGTCATAAAAGTCCAATTACAAAAATTCATATATTTCAACCGGATCATTACAATAAAGCTACTTCTTCCAGGTAACTCCAAAATATGCTTCCGAGTTTTTAGAGTCATCCGGACTGACCTTTAGTCACTCCATATCGTCATGCATGAGCTCTATAATTTCATCTGGAGGAAAAAAAAATAGAAAACAGTATGCCGAAATTTAACAAGATACATGCAGATTTTTTGTAAAGCGTTTATGCTGTAAGGCGGATACATATACATATGTAATATGAATATTATAAAATAACTGTTGACTGGATCATGGCAGATACATAATGAAAAAAAATATGAAGGTCGGAGCAGTTAAAATTCTGGAGATCGGGATAGAAAACAGTGTCGGTCTTTATAAAATTTCTCTTCTCATTTATTTTTATCGGTAAGGGACATCGCTAGCGGAGGGGACAATAATCAAGGATAGATTGTGCACATGTCCTCACAATCATAGCAATACCTTATTGTACAAAGCCTTGAGGACAGCTCTCACTTCCTCATTGTACAAAGCCCCAAGGACGGCTCTCACTTCCTCCTTGTACAAAGCCCCGTGGACGGCTCCCTTTCGTTATCTTCAATTGCCACCATAATATTCTAAGGCATATCGGAGAAATTTATCTCTCAGTGCTAAAGTCCGATCTTATTTATCTTATCATAAGGCCGGTTCACTTTTTCTTTAGTTCACATTTCGGATGGGCATAGAACTTTCGGTTGTCTATTACAAAGCCGATTTCAAATTCCTTTTTGTTATTCCGGTCAAGTATAAATACTTTCAGTTGACATGAATCCAGTTTCAAATCCATAAATCTAATTTTGGTCAATAATTATAACGTTATGACTCAAAGCCGGTTCACTTCTCTATTTTTATACAATTCAAGTTTAATCATAAGTTGGACAAAAAATAGAAAGCAGAAAGCAGAAGGCATAAATTAACCATGAAATCAAAATTGTATTTCCAGTCTAATCGTATAACAAGCAAGACGTCAGAGATTCAGCTTATCAAACAGTAATTAAAACGGCAAGTCTGATATACTATGTGTTGTAGCATTTAAATCTGAAGAGAACACTTATAATTTTCTTAAAGCCAGAACTTGAAAATAGAAGTAAAATCTGAGTTTGAAATGGAAAGGTACACTTACATTAAAATATTTTTACAATTTAAGCTTAAAAATGGGGGTACACTTGCCTGACTGTTGACCGTCCACTCCGACTAATTTGAAGATTTTTCTCCTTCTTTACTCCTTACGCTCCTTCATCGCTAGAAATTCTACACCCGTCCCTCAGTTGGTGCTCAGTATATAAAGAGAAAGGATTACGTGGAGTAAGTGGGGTGAGTTACCTACTTGGTACTTCCCTTCAGGGGTTAGGTGGGAGTGAGTGAGGTAAGTTACCTACTTGGTTCTTTCATCTAGAAGGTCAATGAGGTAGTTTACTTGCTCTGACTAGATTCAGATTTAGTTGGAATCTAACCGTTGAAACAACCAAGTTGGCCATTGTCTTTAGTTTGCCCTTAATTTATTTTGATCAAAATTTTTGAATTCGGTAGTCAATTCTAGATAGTCAATATTTTCGTCAAGGTCGATCAACCTTTCTATTGGTCAACTTTTTTGATCAATGCTTCTTACTCTAATCCGACCCAACTTTTACTCAAAATCGGCCAACGTTTCTTTTCTCTTATTCAATGTTGGTCAATATTTCTAAAAATCGATCAACCCTTCGGTCAACCTTCCAGTCAACATATTGACACTGGTCAACGTCTTGACAACGGTCAACATTTCGACGATGGTCATCATCTCAACGTAGGTCAACATTTTAACACCGGTCAATATTTTGACACCGGTCAACATTTTGATTACCATTAATTCTGGTCTTCCAGTGGTACAAGGCAACTCCGATTCAAGTTGAACTCAAAACACTCCGATTTTTAAGCTGTAATATTTTACTTTGATTTTAAGGTTCTTTGATTTTGGGATCTCACATCGAGACTCTCGTGTTCGATTTTGAGTTATAGCTTGTTGAAGAAATTATCGATCGAGCAGAGAAAAGTACACCCATATACTTTTCTTTCTCCATTTGTACTATTATTCTATTTTCTTCGGGTATTTTTATTTCAATACCCATCCAAATTTATATTTTATAAAACTCATGTGTTGAACATATACATATGTTGATTTCATATCCAATTTCTAAATTTTATATGGTATTTCGTAAGTAAAACCCTAACTCCGTGTCCGGATGCTTTTACCATATTATTTTGAGATTTTCACAAGATTTGGCTTTAGAAAATTGATACCCATACCTTAAGTATGATTATTTATCGATTGAGTGTCTGATTTGGTAATATTATACTGTTTTGTGCACGTGAAAAACCCTAACTCGTGCCCTGACATTTTTACCCGTGTAATTCGGGGTTTATACATGATTTAGATTTAGATAATTAAAACCCTAACTTTATAAACGTTTTTATCTTGATTATTCGATGTTTATTTATATGTAAATAGTATATGATGTTTTGTGTATTTTAAAAATTTTATTGTAAACAATTTATGAAGAGATTTATTGTCCAAAAGTTCTAAAATTATATTTGACTTCATTATGGTCAAAATTTATTAAATGTTCCAAGTTTTAAGTTAATTTGTACATATATTTAAAGGTATGTAAAGATTTAAACTCATAAGAATATGAAAATGTGTAATAGTATGCTCAATAATATGATTATCAACATCTATATCCAAGAATTACGTAAGGTATGTAAAGTTTATAAAGAAAACTCCATAACTTTTTATATTTGATGAATTGTTCTCTAAGGAGTAAGAACTTTATATAACAATTATGGTAAAATATTTTCTCAAGAATAAGTAATCATAAAATTTGACTAATAATTTAAATTTTAGAAGATAGTATTCCCTAATATACTTTAGAATATTATAACAATAAATTAAGGAACTACCTCTGGGCCACAAGGGACATGGTGCTATAAGAATAAGGACTATTGGGCAAATATATATGGGATTATAGGTATACCGTCCACTACAAGACGTTAAATTTGAGGTTTGTGGATAGTGTCTTAGATCATGTTGAATAGCATGATCGGTTTCTTGATTTGACTGATCCGTTAATTGGTAAGGTCTACTAGTCCTGAACCGTAAAGATAAAATTTTTTTTACATGTTTTAGAACCTAAAAGAATCAGAAGTAAAATAAAAAAAGATAAATGTGTTCCAGAAATATACTTATTTATGTTTCATATTTATACATTTATATTATACTCATATATCCTTCTTCTACTTTATTTTGAGTATATTACTTATTTTTCTTAATTATATTGTATCTTTCTAAGCATTTGGCTTACTTATTACTATTTTCTTTCCTTCAAATGAATACAAATTTATACCTGATGAAGCGAAATAGAGGATTAGAAGTCAACAAGTTAGAAATCTTTGAAGAGTATTTGTGGACTTAGTTTTTGGGATTTGTACCTCTTGGAGTACTTTTGTATATTATTTTTGACATGGATATATATTGATGCATTTGTATGTTAATGATATACAAATAGTTCAGTTTTCATTGTATTTTGATAGATGCATATACTTTTACAGGTTGAGCCGGCGTTGTAACCAGAATTATGACGTTGGTGCCATGTATTTGTTGTAACATTTTTGGATCCTATGTTATCATTTGTGGATATAAAAATATGTTCTATAGGAATTTTGTACGGGTTTGTGTTAGCTTGACAGTCATTTTACAACCGAAACATTACTGATTTTTGGTTACGATTTTGGGGTTGTCATAGTGCGTCGGGGCGCGGGTTAGGGTTGTTCACATGCACAAAACTGTATAAAACTATCAAATCAAACACTCAATCGATAAAAAATCATGCTCAAGAGATGTGTATCAATTTCTTAAAGCAAATCATATGAAAATTTCAAAATAATCGGGTAAAAGCAACCGGGTGCGGGGTTAAGGTTTCATGTACGAAATACTGTATAAAACTTAAAAATCGGATATAAAATCAACATATAGACATACTCAATACATGAGTTTTATAAAATATAAACTTGGACGGATATCGGAATAAAAATATCTGAAAAGAACGGAATAAAAAGTGCAAAGAAAAAGAAAAAGTATATATGTGCACTTGTCTTAACCTAATTTACAACTTCTTCAACTAGCTCTAAACCGGAATCAAACCTAAGAGCCTCGATCTCCTCCTTTTCTCTCTCTTCTCCACACTCTCACTCTCTCCTCTATCATAGATCTGCCAAAAAATGACGGAGAGAAACGCCGCATGCGCTTAAATAGTCAAACTGGCACTCGAGCGTGCACCGGGCATGCTTCAGGCACCCCTCTCCTGGATCAAGCACTCGAGCACGCTTCGGGCGCCCCTCAATTAAAATCGACAATCGATAGGGGACTCGAGTGCACATCGGGCGTGGGTCAGGCATCGGGCAAGCCTGTAACGAGCCAATTTCGCGCACGTGCTGTTTGGAACTCGTTTAGACCCTTCTAATCCAATATTTCATATCTTTGGACCCTAATTTTAACTATATTAGTTTAATAAATTGCGATTATTATAATCCAAATTACATAAACTGTTCAATGATTTTATGAAGCAAACAAACCACAGATTGCATGAAGCTGTTCAACGATTGTATAATCCCAATTAGGCGTGATGTGTTCAAACAAACCCTAGACTAAATAAACGATAGATCATAAAGTTTCAAACAAACCCACGGAATAAACATACTTCTCCAAACAAACGATTGCTAGGAATGAAGGGAACAAACAATCAATGATCAGATTTTTGCCATTGCAGATTTGAGAATAATTTCAATTGGCTAGCAGTAGGGGTTCCATGTGATGGTCACTCAAACGGTTCGTGCAGGTATAAGTACCATATTATGAGTTTTAGGTTAACAATGAGTCATTTTTAATCAAACTTGAGCTCGGCACTGAGATGGAGATAGGAAGGAAATAAGAAATATGGAATTTTACCGGTCATTTGAGCTTCAAAATCGTGTTCTCATATATTTACCATTTTAAGGTATATTGTTCTAGTCTTTATTTGTGATGGGTCCATCTCAAAACTGGGCCAAGATTAGCGAAATCCAATTAAAGAGGCGCGGGTTCAACTTAACAGAAAAACCCGAGTCCACTTACCGAGCCCAAAGAGTCCTGATACACAGCCCATGTGCGCCCCAAACGAGCAACCAATCAGCGCGCCCTCTCGCCTGCAAAGACTATTGCAGGCGGTGAGCACCGACTCAGAAAATATCAGCCAATGGAAGAAAAGGTCAACGCTGCAACCCACAGCACATGCCATACTCGCAGCCACTCAGTCAATCCATGCACAAGTAATAGACCAGGCGTTGTTCATGCCCGATGACGGTATCCTTGCCTCCACAAGACAACGACTAACACCGCTGGCCACCACTAGTGCGCAATGGCCGACGAATCCTGACAAACCGCTTGTCAGGGATTCCAGCTCCCAAAGTCTCTCCGAATGAGCCTACAAATACCCTCTCTTGCTAAAGGGAGAGAGGAGAGAGCAAAATTCTAAGCCCAAGTAGTGACCAGAGATCAAGTATCCTTCGTCCAGTACTCCAGGCCTCTAGGAGAAAGAACCAGCTCTCTTCCCTCAGTCCATCGTCACTTCCCGGCGGAGTTAGTAAACCACCCATAGTAGTGCGACCAACGGGGCACGGACCTCCAAATACATCCCACTCATACTCCCCTCATCTCTACATCTTTACGTTCTTGTCACGTTTACTCTTAAGCGTGCATTCCTCCGTTCATTACGAAAAATTTCTAACTTAAGCGTCAGAATATTTATGGTGGGATAACCTTCCGCTGTTCTCTGACCTCTTATTTGTAGCTTGTGATATACAGGTTCCAAGTTAACTATGACAAAGACCGAACCCAACCCAGATCGATCCACAGCGAAAGATTGGAAGGCTCTTTAGTCGTTACCACAACCGGAAACTAAGGACGCATCAATTTGAAATATTATTTAAAATAATTTTGATGAGAATGAAAATCCTGTCATTCTATACTGCTGCTGCATTAAAAAAATGTTTGGGCGTTGTGAGAAGAGAATTTTGATGTGAACAGATTTCTTTAACAAAAGCTTTGCTCATGAATATATGCCATACAAGGTGGGGGTTTCCTGAACATGAGCATGGGGAAAGGGAAGAAGGAAGTGGATAGATCTTGACGGAGCAACATTCCAATTTGTTCTATATCATCGACTCATTTGAAGATTCAATCAAACATTTTACGGTGCAACTTAATGTGAGAATGGCCTAGAAGTTTTATTACATGGTTTAAGAAAAGAATAATTGGATATTATTATAAATAATTGTTAGTTATAGTAACACATAACTGATTAATCATTCTAATATTATGATTTACTGATTTGTAGGTTGCAAAGTTGATTAAAATTAATCAAATTATGGGAGAGTCCTTAATTCATTGTCATGGGATCCTTGTTAATATGGTACAAGTTTTAGTGGGTATATTGCAAGTAATTATAGGTTTCACATTGAAGATAATGGCATAGAATTGGCTACCCAAAATTGTGGGGTAATTATAAAAAGAGAAAGTAGACTCCACATAGAAGCTATAAATTATTGTGGAGTCTTAACTAAGATTATTGAGTTTCAATATCTCAATGGCAAACGGGAAGTATTGTTTCATTGTAAATACTTCAATGTGCATTGTAAAAACTGAGGAGTTCAAGTAAATAATTATGGGTTCACAAAAATTAATCGCTGGGGGCTTTTGAAAACAAATAAACCTTTCGTATTATCCAACCAATTGTCACAAGCTTTTATATCATTGATTACAGGAATTGATTGAGGGGGGCTGCAACGCGGGAGGGGCGTTACAGCCCCTTTGACTCCATCTTAGCCATCAGATAAGAAATCTGACGGCCGATATTTTTAAATAAATTAAGAAAAATAAAAATAATTATTATTATTTTTTAAATCAAATACAAAAAATAATTATCAAAATAAAAAAACCATATTAAACTGTATTTTTTAATATATATATATACTTGGCCGTCGAGTTTTTTAGCCGATGGCCAAGATGGATTTGAAGGGGCTGCAACAACGCCCCTCCCATGTTGCAACCCTCTCGAATCCCACAATAATAAGGGTTAGCATATTACAGTGAAAACATAATATTGTGATATGTATAACTTGCCAACTGAACCAAATAATAAATGTAATGATATGTGAAGAATTTCTAACCACCCTTTGTTGTGTATTGCTCGATGGGTAATTGAAGCTTAAAAATCAATCTTTTTTTAATTGTTGAAATATTGCTCTTTATTAATTTTTTTATCAATTAAAATAAGCTAGATTTGATATATTTACATCTTTAGCATTCTATTTTATCAAATTTGATTATTTTGATTTATATTTAATTGTTTTGTCTTCAAAACATGGATTTCTTTGACTGGGATGAAAACAAGGAATCGGTCGAAAAATTATATACCACCAAGCATGTTACATTGAGGATGAAAACAATGATTAGTAGGTTAAAAAGAAGTAGCATTTTATATTATATTTTATTACAATTTTATATTATTGATTAATTATGTATTACATTCTCTATTATATTTTTATTCTTACATAACATTTAATAGGACAATTCAAATATCATTTTCTTTTTGTTTATTTTAGCGAGCAAGTTAACAAAGAACCAATTATTAGCGATGACTATATATCATACTTAGATATTTTAAGTATAACTAAAAAATTGATTGATATAAATTCTATCATTCTAATGTTCACTTATAAAAATGACAATTAGTTGTTAGAAAATAATAATGCTATTTTTACTATATTTAAAGAACATAAAAATGTGATAGATATATATGTTTATATTGAGGAAGATGTTACCATTAATCCTATGATAATTTATTTGCTAGAAGAAGATGATCTCCCATTGTTAAGTATTACAAAAGCCTATTTATAGTACACTAAATTATGAGATTCTCACCCACGTTCAAACACTAATTTGGTACTTCACTAAACTATTTGTAGTAAAGTTAATAGTTAAATGTATTTAGATAAAATGTGATATATAGGATGAAAAAATATAGTTATAGATGGTTTTGAAAATGCCAGTGTAATTGAGTGGTTTAAAACAAAATTTATGGCATTGGCTATTGAGAATCATCATGAAGAAATCGACAATTCATTTGATATGAAAGTTAGCCTATTATGTTGTATATTGCTAGTTCTATTGATAATTCAAATTTAGAGATTTTACATTCTTGAATATATATATTTCATTTATTTAGGATATTCAACTGTTAGTAGGACTAGTTAATTACTGAGTGGTTGTTAAATACACTCTAATGACTAGAAATGGCATTAAAGGTCCACCATAATTTGCCACATCAAGAAATGTTATTAAGAGCAAGTATTTTTTATACATACATTTATGTATATATGTATATAGTTCAAATTTTATCTAGATTTTATCAAATAATCTGAATCTTATTCAACTTTAAAAATTCAAGCACCGCGAATGACAAAGATGTTCGTGGACCTAATAAGAATAAAAAAATTGTAGGGCTAAAAATCAGTCAAAAATTTCCAAATTTTTTTTTTCTAGGATCATGTAGTAGATGGGAACTCTTATTGTTGGTCTAGGCATTTGGGAAAAATGGTGCATGGTGGCACAATTGGTCTTGTTAAAGCAACTACATGAAAGAATATAGGAGAAGCTAAGAAACAATGAATGTAGACTTCAATTAAGGATAGCATACTTTTATACACAATGTGATATATCATATGTGAGTTATTGTGATATGTGAGCAGATGTAGAATATTCAAGTAGGAAAATGGGTAACACATGAATTGTGCCTAGAATATTCAAAGAAAGATGTCCTAACTAATGTTAATTTAATGAAAAGTGTGCTAATTGCTCAAATATTCAAGCCTCATTGTATATGCATCTTCATTACAGGATATTGCTTTTCTTACAAGAAAGATTTGAGCATCATAATCTGAGAAAATATTGAGATCATTTATTAAGACATATACAAGATTTATGGAGTAATTAGAGTTTATCATTATACAAAATTATCAAATCATGTAATTTAAGGAAAAAAAACTTGTACATAAAGGTTCAAATACATAACATATGGAGATTGAGAATGGCTCCTCCACAAACTTCTTTATCTGTATCATTTAAGTATATTACTAAATATATTTGTATTGAAACTGATAGATAACTTTTTTTTTATTGACATAAAATATTTTAATTTATTTTGCATTTTATGTTGACAATCAGCCAAATGAACTCTTGGAACCGATACAAGTCAAATTCATCGATATCTCATTGTCCCGACAACAAGTCTCATAGAGAGTTAATTTACAAATTGGTAATATATGATAAGTTAAATTATTTAGGATATTTAATGTATTAAGATAATTTTTAAACGACGTTTCATTCTAAAAGGAGGCAAAGATGATAACTTTTCTTCGAAACTAAAGAAAGAAGCTGCAAAATAATGTAAATAGATTTAAAGTGAAAAGAATGTGTTGCGTCCCGGGTTCGCGGTTGTCGTACGGATTAGAGAGCCGTCGGATTCCTGAGAGCGAGACCTTGTCAGGAAAAGGGTCCGGTCTCCGTTTCTAAGAACCTGGACCTGCACAACACAAACAAACAAACAAGAGGTCAAGGGTCCGGCAGGATTTCTCCCACCGAGGCCGCTCCGACGCTCAAGTCAGCAAATTTTCACAATGAATGGAAATGGTGCACGCTATGAGCGGTACGCGGGTGGATGTTATTAAAGCGTTAGAGATGCTTGTGTATGATATGGAGAATGCAGTGAGCAGGTGGTGGGAGGCCTGGCTCCCGTAGTGCACCGCCATGGCTTGCTAACGGCCCCGTTATCTGAGAAGATGTGGGGAGAGTGATCGTGAGCTTAGGTCGTGAGAGGTGGAAGCGAGTCTCTCCTCGGTTCCAGCCCGATGCTAGCTTGTGATCAAGGCGAGAAGAAGGACGTTTGGAGTTTGCTCAGTTTGATTTGGGACTAGTGTCCAATTTTAGGAGCTGAAGAAAAAAGTTGTTTTCTCTGTGGGGCGAGAGGGCTCTTATAGGCCTCTCCCCTTTGGACTCTGGGCGCCAAAGTACTCGTCGCGAGAACTGTCGCGCCGCTGGTCACTGTTGTGGACCTCCGATCACGCCGGTTGTCCTTTTGTCGTAATTGGCACGCTACTGGCATTGCTGGCCACGCCTGATTTTCCCGGAAACAGGGATTGGTTGGCCGCCTGCAAGTGGTTGCGTGAGCCGTTGGCGTCGCGCCAGCTGCGCTCGTCTTCGCAGGCCATGCGCCTTTCTGTCAATCAGCGCATTAAATACGTCACAGAGTTCCATTACTCTCTGCCAGCGTGGCTCTTACAGGCGCTTTGGTTGTTGGGCTGGGCTTTCTGTCTTGCGTGGGCCTAACTGCCAACCTTTTGGGCCGCGAGATTCTTCATGGGCCAAACATGGGACCCAACAATAATATTTATCAATTATTATTATTATTAAATATTTTAATGATTAAAATCTTTTGCATGTTTCAAATCTCTTGAAAGAGTCCTTTCATTCAAAGCTTTGTAATTTTTAATATATAAAATATCAAAAATAAAATTGTGAGAGTCGGCATCCTTCAACCTTTAAAAACCCTAATAGGAACACTTCTGTTAAGATAAGACATCCCGTCAAAGCAATAGATTTTATATTATGCAGCTTCTTTTTAATACGTGTTACAAGATAGGTTACAATATATATAAAAGTAAGAAAATATAAATTAATTATAATTATTTAAAAAAATTAGATTTTAAATAGTTTAAAGTGATACGATAAAAATTGATTTAAATTTATTTATAATCTTGGACGATAATACAATAAATCTAATTGGATAAAAAAAAAGTATTCATATAGATGATAAAAATTAGTAAAATATAAGACTCTATTGTTATTATTGTATATATCTTTCATGTTTGTTGCTTTTATATTTCTGTATTTAAATTATTATAATTTTTGAATGAATGCATGATGATAATGATATTAAATATAAAATTTATTCATAAATAATCATAATTGACCAATAAAAATCGTGTTGAATATTAAGCAATATGATTAAATATAGATCATGGTGGCCATAGGACTACTCAAATTATCATCATCCGTCTTAAAATAATACTATACCTTAATCCATAAATTGATGGTAGGAAAAGTATTTAACTAAAATATTAAATATACAATAGTAAGAACTATACATAATTTAATTAGGCACCTAACTCAAAAATCTGAATCACAAAGCTTAAAAATATAAATTTTAACTGATATAAAAGATCCAAACATAAATCCAAAAATCATAAATAAATTTCTATCTATCTTTCTTCGACGACCCTTCACCCAAATTATATAAAAATTTACTACTCGCTAATTTGATAATATTTTATAAATATTTATAAAATTTAACCTAATACTCAACAAAATACATAAATATATGATATATAAATATATATAAATAAAATAGATAAAATGACAAAAAATCATAAACTATATGTGATGCGTACCTCGATCCGACTTCGAATGGATTCGGATTCTTCTTGGATGACCCGATCCGGCTCCGTTCACTGAGTGCGGGTCCTGCACACCACTAAAACGAACAA